>JARYGA010018656.1:0-23780 GCA_030545235.1 Helianthus tuberosus | reverse complement strand
ATGAACCAAGTTGTATAATCACAGAGGGTTATACTAACATGAAACCTGGTCCAAATAAAGCTCTAAGGCATTTCTAAACTATGCTCAAATGGGTCAGAACTGAAAGTCAAAGTAGAAGTCAAATTATGCTTCTTTCGGTTCCGAACCGAGCCTAAACTGAAAATTGTCGGGTTGAACATGTTTAGACATGTTCTTACATTAATTACCAAGTTATATTAATGATAAAACAGGTTGCATAACCCCTACATTGCTAATTATGCATTAATTTGAAAATAAGCTTTCTGTTGACTTTTTAAGATTAACTTTGACCCGACAATTGACCTAGTTAGAGTGGGAATTAGAGGGTGCCCTTTTAAGGGTTTATTGCCCACATAATTACCAACTCATAGGTACTTTCAATTTGAAATTTGACTGGACAAATTATGATTAATTACGAAGTCAAACTCTAATTACGACGGTTTGACTTTAAGCTAATTAACTAAGCTAAACTGAATTAAAGAGGGTTAAGGACACTTACAAGGGTCATATGCACGACTTAAGATCACTAGGAAGTGAGCTTGATCTCCAGGAACCTCCAGAAGTGAAGTTGTGATGTTTGCAAATGAATGAACAAAGTGTTGCAACAAGAAGCTCCTTATATACTCATTTTGATGCCATTAGATCATGACAAATAGGTCTATAAGTGTTACAAGATGGTCCCATCTGTCCCTATTGCATGAAATACCAGTGGGGGAGTCCCTGGTATAAGAAAACAAGGTTTTAAGGCGGTGCAACGGGCTGGAGAGACACCTGCAGGTGTTTTCTGTCGCTGGCATGCCCACGCGGGCCGCGTAGACCCATGGGATACCCTTACGCGGGCCGCCTGGCCTTCCAGAACCAGCCAAACAATTTTTAAGTTTTGCACTTTTGGTCCTTGGTCCTTTCTAACGTGGTTTTAAGTCTTGTTCTTGCATTTTTAGCCCTCTAACCTTACTTTTAAGGGTTCCAAGGGATTATCAAACACCATTAAGTCCTTGGTTAACTTTGTGATCACCCGTAAGGCCTTAGATTTCAACGTTGACGCTTTTAACCCCTCGTATACGAATATTGTCATAACTTTCTCATACTTTATCGAAATCTTGTGAAATTTTTACCACCTATTCTAGTGAGCATAATTAACCGTTACAAAGCTTCGGGTTCACTAAAAGGTCACTCAGAGGTATACTTTAAACATGTTGACACTTTTAACCCCTGTAGTTTATAATCTCTCACTTTCTTCCACAATTAGCTTCGTATGATCCATGATTCATTCGTTTAAGGGTATAACCATCGTGTAGGGTTACAGTAAAGTATATTTATCCATTGTTGACACTTTGAACCCTTATATTCACATACTTTCTTTGCTTGTCAACTTTAGTCCCTCTAAAGTAATCTTTTGCACGTTTAAAGCTTATGACACGTGTCGATACATTATTGGACATAAATTTTCGAGGTGTTACATGTTATCAACCACAGGAATTCCCCTCCTCCTGTGCGAGGCTGCTCCGCTCTTCAATTTGAACTTCAGTTGAATGTTGGAACACCTGCACATTCAAACTACTCGATTACTTGAATAAGGCAACCCAGGCCCGTTTGACCTTAGGTATTTTAACAAAATACGAATCATTCAATTTTGGAAAATCTTTATAATTTTTCACAAACACTTTTTCATTCTTATTTTCAACCTTTTTGGTCGAATCGATTTTCCTTTTCTCGTTCTTGACTACCCAAATTTGTCCGTTTGAAACATTCCTTTGATAAAATCTTGAATCATTTTGAACGTTTCGATTTGTCAAATCAACTTTTGGTTTCCAAAGATGTTTTGGCTCAAATTTGGGTGTCTTTAGTTTCCAAGTTTGTTTTGAATCAAACTTGGTTGACTTCTGTTTCACAGCCTCAGATTGCTGTTTCTTCTTTTCAACATCAACAGGTTTTAGATTTGGACACTTGCGACCAGCATGTCCAATTTGTTGACATTTAAAGCATGCTTTCTTTGAAACATCTTCAGCCAGTTGTTGTTTCTTTTTCTAAGCATAAAATTCCTCATTAGTCTGTCGACTAAATCGGAATTTTTTCTCTTCTTCAGAACTTGTTTCGTGAACAAAGTTCATTTTTTTTTGAAAATCTATTTTTTCAAACATTTTCTTTTGATTTTGTTTCTTTTTATAACCTAAACCAGCCTTTGTGTTTTTCTTTTTGTAACTAGGTTTGTTATAAAAAGTTTTCTTGCTCGCTTTACCGGCAAATTTATCAATTTCAGATTTTTCGATCTCTACCGGTTTAAAAACTTTGTCAATCTTGTCCCCAATCACATTTTAAATCGGAAATTCAACATCTGAGAATAATTTGTCCAATCCAACCATATAATATGCCAAACTTATTGATTTTCATTCGCATTTGAATTTTTCAGATAATTTTTATGAAAACTTTCTTCATCTTCAACCTGTGATTCAAACTTATCATTTTTGATAGTATCTTCTTTCAGAACGCTTTCAACAACCTTACTTACCACCTCTGAATCACCAACCTCATCAGATCTGGAGTAAGTCACATCAATGTTATCAGGCAATTGGTCAACCATGTTTATTGTTTTTTCTACCTTTTTGTCATCATAGAATGTATAATTATTCTCCGACGGTGGTGGTACCTGATGAAGTTTGAACCAATGCCTTTTTTTCAGAATCATGACCATCTGGTGTGATGTTGAAAATATGTTCGAGAATGTATGAAGAAGTATGATAACTCTGAAGGTTATTAATTTTCTTTTCTTTTTAAGGCAATTCACGTTTTACTTCAGCAATTTCATCAATATATTGATTTAAAACCCGTTGTTTATTTTCATAATTGGATTCAAGAAATCTTGCCGTTTCAATATATTTTGAAAGTCTTCTTTCCATACTTTTCATTTCACTTTTTATAGTTTCATATGTTTTTTTTACTGTATGATATGACAATTTCATTCCATTAGATTCTTTTTGCAACTCTTGAACACTATTTTCCTCTTTAAAACAATCATTGCATTTTTCTGAACACATTTCTTTTAACAATTTATTTTCTTCTTTAAGATCATTGCATTTTTGTGTCAGCTCTTCTTCTTTTTGTTTCAAAAACTTTTCAATCTCAAACATTTCTTTACATTTTTCTTTAAAAACACTTTCGATTTTAGTAAACTCAATATTTCTTGATTTTAAACTTTCATCCTTCTCAGTACAGGCTTTGCATGTTTCCATGCATTTCCTACACTACACTGCACTTCATTTTTGTGTTTAGATTTGTTATCAATTTCATCGTTATTGTCTATTGACTTAGCCTTATTAGATGACTCAGTAGATTCAGTTTGAATTTTTACCTCAACTTGATCTGCCACTGTTGTGCTGTCGGTTGTTTTCTTCAAAATCTCACCCTTCAGCTTTTGGCTCTCGTCAACAATCTCTTCCACACTCTTCTTCTTCTTCTCGACACTCGCATAGATCACCCATCTAATGCCCTCCTCCACTTCTTTCTCATAATTCTTATCTTTTTCGATTCTTTAATAAAATATTCCGACACTAGGAATAGCAGCAACCAGTGCTTCAAAATTTACCACATCTGGATCCACTATCGGATTCCCTTGAGGATCTAGATAGCACTTTCTCTCAACATCCCATCTCTTTGCATCCTTTGCTTCCATAAAAACTTTATACATCGCACTAAACCTCATACACACGACGTTCTTTTCGAGTCGGTCCTACTTCTGCAACCAACGCAACCTTATCTTTTGGAATGTATTTATTCCAATTGAACCCTTTGTCCTCTTGAGTCACCACCAAATCTTGTTTTCTTTATTTTGATGAACCTTCACCGATCTGTTTTTGATTCATCTTTGGTGGCTGCTCATTGGGGCGATGGTAGATTGCTTTCTTGTAGTAGTCTTCATGAAAAGGATTCACACTTTCATTAACACCCTGATTCGTGCACTCCTTCTTGAAATATCCTTTCAGTTTGCACTTGAAACAAGTGACCTTGAATTTTTCAAATCCCAGTTTCATTTTAAGACCTTCAAGACATTACCTCCCTGTTATCTCCATGAACCGTTGAGCTCTCTTGGTAACACTAGCCATATACCATCTGATATCTATGAGCTCCATCTCTTCCGGATCGATCTAGTAGTAATCTTCCTTAGTCATATTTGGATTTCCAATTCTGCTTGCGACTAGACTCTCATACGATTCCAGGATTGATGCTTAGAAGCTCATCTATTGCTTGGCAGCATCAACATTCATACTTGGAGAATTGTTCAAGTTCAGGGCAATGTTGCATTGAACTAGATTTGGATTTGATTGACTTGATGCAGAGGATGAATGATAACCAGAACCATAGTTCAGATACCTGCTTTTTGATGAATCACCAGAGTTCTCTACGCTAAAAGCAGTACCAATCTTTGGTGCTTGATTGTTCAACATGCTTCCCCAATAATAAAGATTGACATTTTGTGGATAATTTGAACTAATCATTTTTTTTTGCTTTTTCAGTTCCAGTTCATGGCCTTCAAGTTTTTCAATCAAACTATCCAAAGTAATCTCGTTAAACTTTGCATCATTTTTAGAATCATGATAAATGTTTGCCAATCATCCACACGAGGTAATGCCTCAATCAGTTTGTCGATGATCTCTTCTCTGTCCTTCTTGATTCCAAACCTTTCTAGCTCAATTTTTAAATGACAGAAACGTTCTATCATTTGTCGGACATTCTCTCATTTCATGCAACTGAACAAGTCAAATTCTTTCTTTAACAAAGATATCTTGTTTTTCTGTATCTCTTTTCCACCTTCAGCTTTCACTTTCAGCGCCCCCACATGGATTTTGACGTTCCTTCATGTTGTAACAAACTTATAATATCTTCCCTAACCGATTGTTGTAACAGTGCGATCATTCTTTGTTCGTTAGAGAACTCTATTTTATCAGCATCTTTTCAAGTTTTTCAAAGATTTGATGATGATTTTGGTTGAATTTTGATATGAAAATTTGAAGGATTATTTAAAACTTGATTTCGCACAATATGTTTGAATATAAGCTGTTCTTAATTGTGAATTCGACTTGAATCTGATTTTTAAATTTGAAAAGAATGAGTAGAAGAAGAATGAGCAGAATAAGATGAAATCAGCTCTGATTTAGATGAATTCAACTTGTTTCTTGAATCTTCAATCCTTGCAATCAATCTCCTGCTCTGATACTACTTGAACGTGCATGTTAGGATCGATTTCGATACACCGTTGATTACGTAGATATCGTATCTTGTGCGGAATCTAAGTAGGAGAGTGGATCAGACAAGAACAAGCTAATTAACAATGTTTTATATTGATTGATATTCAGTACAATACGATGAAAACCAACAGATAGAGTAACAGCTCTCAAGTCTTTCAAAGATACCAATGAACAAGACCTAAACACCTATATATAGTGACTGTTCATCTGCGCAAACCACACACACGAATCCATGCAAGTTCATGTGAACCTGTAACTGCTGATCAACACAAGTAGGGGTGTTCAGAAAAAACCGTAACCAAATAAAAACCGTAAACCGAACCGTAACCAAATAAACCGATCCGAATAACGAATTCGGTTTTTGGTTTGGTTTCTAATCGAAACCGAATTGTGAATATGGTTTTTGGTTCGGTTTATGGATCCACATTTTATTTTATTTGGTTTATTCGGTTTATTTGGATAGCCGAATAAACCATTTAACTCAATTAATTATTAAATAAAAATAATAATATTTTATAAATCATATACAATTTATTAGCCCAATATAGTTATTTTTTTATGCAGCCCAAAATAACAAATGTAAATCTAAAAGCACAACTCAAACCCACTCATTTAAAAAATAATAGAACTTTAGACCTTCAGTATAGAAACTAGGGTTTAGGATTTCTACATTTTCTTGATACATTTAGCACGGTAGGTAAGGTGCTTGATACATTTAGGAGTTCTTTAAGTCCTCCAATTGTTGAAGCTTTAGTTAAAACTTTCTGGTATTCATATATTGTTAGGTGTAAATTAGTTGCGATATTCGGAAGTTGGAACACAAACATTAATATAATTAGGAAAAAAAAAGTACTTAGGTACAATTTGGTTAGATTTGGTTTATTTGGTTTCTAACCGAAACCAAAGCGAATTGAATTTGGTTTGGTTTGGATCGGTTTGCATATTCCTTATTTGGTTTGGTTTGGTTTTTGGTTTGGGGTACAAAATTTTGAAAACCGAATAAACCGAACCGAATAAACCAAATAAACCATAAACCGAACCGATGAACACCCCTAAACACAAGTATGCGCGAATGGACTTTGTACATTAAATCCTAATTATGCGCATTGATCCGTGCGAACCCATGAATATCACATGAAAGTTATATTTTATCACATCTCAACCTTGTCTTGTCTTATTTGTTTTCTACGATACGTGATTGATGGAAGCGATAGACGTATGCACTCACACAATGGTCAAATATGGGTTTCTATCTATGAAGGACTTAGAGATCTAATCCTCCAAGAAGCGCACAATTCCAAATACTCTGTTCACCCTGGAGGTGACAAGATGTATCAAGATCTAAAAAGGAACTATTGATGGATGGGTTTAAAGAAATCCATTGCCACCTATGTATCTAAGTGTCTGACGTGCTCACAAGTTAAAGCTGAACATCAAAAGACGTAAGGACTTCTACAACAGCTTGAAATTCCTACATGGAAGTGGGAAATGGTAACAATAGATTTGATTACCAAGTTACCTAAGACCAAGCGTGGTAATGACACAATATAGGTCATTGTTGATAGGCTGACTAAGTCAGCACATTTCTAGCCCATAAAGGAGACATATAGCTCTGATAAGTTGGCAAAGTTATACGTGGACGAGATTGTGTCCCTACATGGTGTGCCGGTATCTATTGTATCCGGTAAAGATACTAGATATACTTATCATTTCTGAAAAAGTTTCCAGCAATCATTAGGCACAAGATTGAATTTCAGTATGGCTTACCATCCTCATACAGGTGGACAGAGTGAGCGTACGATCCAGACACTGGAAGACATGCTTAGAGCATGTGTGATCAACTTGGGTGGTAGCTGGGATGGCCATCTCCCCCTAATTGAATTCTCCTACAACAATAGTTATCATACGAGCATCAAGGCTGCTCCTTTTAAGGCCTTGCATGGGAGAAAATGTCGAACGCCCGTTTATTGGGCAGAAGTTGGGGAAGTCCAACTATCAGGACCTGAGATTGTCCTGGAGACCACGGATAAGATAATACAAATTCGTGATCATCTAAAAGCTGTCTGGGATCGGCAGAAGAGCTACGCTGACAAGAGGCGCAAACCTCTTAAGTCCCAAGTAGGGGATAAGGTTCTACTGAAAATATCACCTTGGAAAGGTGTAATGCGTTTCGGTAAGAAGGGCAAGTAGAGCCCTAGATATATAGGACCATTCAAGATAATCGAATGTGTCGGGTCTGTAGCTTACTAGCTAAACTTACCTGAGGAGCTCAGTGGAATTCACAATGTGTTCCACATCTGTAATTTGAAGAAATGTCTAGTCAACGAGTCGCTAGCAATGTCACACGAAGATGTGCAAATTGATGAAAACCTATGGTTTGTTGAGAAACCGGTTTCGATCGAGGATCGGCAGGTTAAGAATGTCACACCCTGACTTTTGCGGAAGTGTGATTATGTGTGACTTGCTTAATATCATTACATTCAACCATAACAAACAACTATATGATAAAACCAAGATGTTCATCCATAGAAAGTTTTAAAACATTACAAGCAACATTGTTTTAAATCCCAAAACACAGACTTCATGTTTGTTGGATCGTGTTTGTGACCCTAAATAGTCAGTAAAGGCAATTCATCTTCATTTACTAAGGCGGAATCAAAGTAAACAAAATCACACAGCTTGTTTCCTTTTCAATTCTTCTCTATTACTGATTTCTGAGTCTTTACAATGATTTCTGATGAAATTTTGGCAGCACCTTGACTCACATACACACACATGTTCGCTTCAAATGAACAACACACACCCTATTTATAGGCTTGGCTAGTTCGCTTGAAGATGTACATGATTGCTTCAAGCGAACACACACAAAATCGTTTCAAGCGAACTGGCATCAGTTGGTTTCGCTTGAACATGACATGATGTCATTTCAAGCGAACTACCATACAATAACATATAAAACCCTAAAATGCTAACCCATTGTGTGCTCATTCATTCTATCTAGACCTAAGACTTGATTAAGACGTAGTCATCAGACATTCAGTGCACCAACAGACTCCCCCTTGGATGCTGACGAAGTCTTCAGCGTCGAGTCTTTAGTCTTAGTCTTTCTCCAAATTTTCTTCACATTGTAAAAGCTCCTTCAATCTTTATCTTCAACCTCTAATCTTTAATCTCCCCTTTGATTGTTGATCCAGAATTCTGACTCCCCCTTTCGCATACTCCCCCTCTCGATAAGCTAGGGCTTAAATTCTGGTTCAAACTTTGACATTTTGTTGCCATGGGGATACCTGTATAAACTCTACCCAAATATAAGATATATGACAATAACAATTTCTATCAAACTTATCATTCAACCACAAATGATAGTCTAACCAGTGTTTAAAAAATCCACTTAAGTATTCAGGTCTAAGTTAATGACCCTGATTACCCAATTAATCTACTAAGTCCAACTTAATGACCTTGGATGATCAGAGATAATTCACACTGACATTTTGATCAAACATTTTCTGAAAAATTACAAGTTTCAAATTAATGAACTTGTGTTAACTTTTCAACTTTCACACATTTATCATGTTTTAACTCCAAACTCATCCTCCAGTCCAGAAACTTCCTGCATCTGCTTTAAATTGTGAATCTGAAGATCAACTCTCCACTTTGGTTTGTCGGAAAATAAAACAGAAATGTAAAATCTTTTTGGATTTTGAATAAAGCTTCTAAACTAGAAATGAAATACAGAACTAAAATGCAATAAAAGTAAACTATTTACAAACATATTTTTGGTTAAGCGTGTTGGGGAATCATATCAGCTATTCGACAAGCTACAAGTACCGTTAAGCTTCAATTACATACTCAGAATTAAACAATTCGCTTAGATTATCGATATACTGATCCACTTTAAATTCTCACACAATTTTCAATCTGTTCAGGATACGGATTTAGTGATTTAGAGACTTAAACTTATACGTGTGTCCCACCTCTTGAATATACTCCCGTATCCACATCCCAATATTCAGTCTTACAGGTGAGTATACCACATATGATATCTGTAAGGGATTAAGATACGAAGAACCGTGAGAGCTCAGGTCAGAACTTCCGTTCAGCAGAGAGATGACGGCTTCGACTTTGGTGTGTCCCCTTTAGAGGATCTTTTGTTACAACAACATTGATTAGCAATTTTATTCTCTTCATCATTTATGCTGAGGGTGATGCTATGTTACAAGCATTGCAGAAAGTATTATTCAAGGACTAGGTCAGAACTTCCATTCAGCAGAAGTCCTGGAATAATACCCCAGATATCACTGAGTATAAAGACCTAGTATATCAGAAAAAGAAATCTTTCAAACAAGATTTCAGGGGTTACCTATATATCCAAGTAGTGTTTCCCACGAATTAAGCAAGTTTGAATATTTATGTTTATATCCCAAACAAATCTACTAAATGTGTAAAAACCTATCGGCACATCATCAGCGAGACTGTTTAACACATTTAAACATTCCATTTCTTTAGCATGCCGTAACTGTCAAGCCGATGTACTATCATTTTCCCTTTTTACACAAGCTCTTTTCTGGTTTTCTATTGTTTTGGATTTTGAAAATATCTCATGTTTTTGTATTTTTGTCATTTTTTAATGTTTTTGTATTTTCTGAAAATATTACCCTATACCTCCCCCTAAATACCAAAACAAGTAAAAAAACGACAAACCATTGCAGATTGCATCTCAACATCATCTACAATGTCTCCTTCATCAACGCCAAGAATCTCCTCCAACACTGATAAAAGCTTCATACCGTTCAGTTTTAGCAAATATTGAAAGCGTGTTTTATCAAATGCTTTGGTATGTAAATCAGCTTTTTGCTCGTCAGTGTGGATTTTCTCAATTCGTATCAACTTCTTCTCAAAACAATCGTGAATTAAGTGATGACGAATCTCTATGTGTTTTGTTTTAGCGTGATGAACTGGATTTTTAGTAATGTTAATCGCTGCCTCATTATCAACAAAGATAGGGGTGTTTAGAAATTGCAAACCGTAGTCGCGCATCTGTTGCTAGATCCACAAGATCTGAGAGTAGCAACTGCTAGCATATACATACTCTGCTTCACATGTGGATAAAGCCACAGAGGTTTGCTTTTTGCATTGCCAGGTAACCAATCGTGGTCCGAAAAACTGGCACCCTGCTGTTGTTGATTTAGCGTTAACTTTGCAGCATCCGAAATCGGAATTGGAATACCCTTCGAGCGTGAAATCGCCTTCTCTTGGATACCACAACCCCAATGATGGAGTTCCTTTCAGGTAGCACAATATCCTTTTCACAATCACCATATGCGAAGCTCTCGGGTTAGATTGAAATCTTGCTGCGAGGCAGGTTGGGTACATAATATCGGGTCTTGAAGCTGTCAAATACATTAGCGATCCGATCATGGAACGATACATCGTTTCATCTACCTTCTCTCTGGTGAGATCAGGGTTTATCCCATGATTCGTTGCTAATGGGGTGGAAGCTGGAGTAGAACCTGACATCCCGAATTTCTCCAAGATATCATGAACGTACTTCGTTTGATGTATGAAAATTCCTTTGGGTAATTGATCAACCTGAAGACCCAAAAAGAATTTCATCTCACCCATCGATGACATTTCGAATTTCTGCTTCATAACTTGTTCAAAATCTTTGCACAAATTTTCATTTGTTGACCCAAATATGATGTCATCCACGTATATTTGAACTATCAGAAGATGTCCGTCGACCTCTTTGGTGAAGAGAGTGGCATCCACTTTTCCACGAATAAAACTGTTGGCTAGTAGGTGTTAAGATAAAGTCTCGTACCAAGCTCTCGGGGCCTGGTGTAAACCATACAACGCTTTGTCTAATAAGTAGACCTTGTCTTTGTGGATTGGATCGGTGAAGCCCGGTGGCTGTCCGACATATACCTCCTCTTTTACCTTCCTATAAAGAAACGCCGATTTCACATCTAACTGATAAACTTTGAAATTTTTCCAAGACGCAAATGCTAGGAAGATTCTGATTGCTTCAAGTCGAGCAACCGGAGCATATACTTCAGTGAAATCTATACCCTCCTGCTGACTGAAACCCTGGACTACGAGTCGAGCTTTGTTACGAACAACAACTCCTCTATCGTCTCTCTTGCACTTGAACACCCACTTGGTGTTTATCTTCCTTTGACCATCAGGCAAATCCACTAACTTCCACACTCCCAACTTCTCAAACTGACTCAGCTCCTCTTGCATAGCATTGACCCAAGAATCTTCAGTTAGCGCCTCTTTGTATATTCGCGGTTCGATCTGCGAAATAAAACAAGAAGTGAAAACTCAGTTTGTAAAGATGCTACTGTAGAATAAAAACAAGTAAGGCCTTGGTCAATTTGTCGTCGTGTGCGAACGCCTGTTTGAAATTCTCCAATGATCAACTCTTCTGGATGATATGAAAGAGTTCTCGGCATCACCTCGCCTGAAACATCTACCTCACCTTCCAGATTAGTAACATTCTGATTTGCACCTTGTTCACTGACTGGGTTAGTTTGACTTGAAATCTGAATTTGCTCCCCCCTCAGAATCTGAATCACCACGATCAAATACTGGCATGTTCTCAGATTCTTGATTATCATTCTGTACCGTCTGATTATCATGAGCAACTTCATTTTGTTGAATATCATCATGTTCTCCAGCATTGCTTGGACCTGCTTCATCATCATTTGAAGTTTGTCGTGGTCGTCTTGAATACTCAGCTGGGAACCTTTCCTGCGATTCTTCATACTCTCTTAGAATATCCAACTCATCAAAGAAATCTTCTTCTTCTTCTTCCTTTTCTTCTTCCATGTCAAACGAATCCCACAAAGTGTCATAATGGAAACGCCATGAATCTCCAGGATTCTGCGGTGGCATTGTGTAACCTTGACACTCAACATTCTGTGCTTCAATAATCCGCTTCAAGCTTAGAACAAACACTCGTTTCTGAGGACTTGAATATCCCACAAAAATTCCTTCAATGCTCTTTGCACCAAACTTTCCAAAAGGTTCTAGAACTGTACAGGGAGACCCAAACGGTTCTAAATACTTCAGATTCGGTTTGCGGTTATTGATCAGCTCAAAACACGTCTTGTTAAATTTCTTGACAGTGAGAACCCGATTCAGCGTATAGCATGCGGCGGAGACTGCTTCTGCCCAAAAATTTATCGGTAGCTTTGAATCAGCAAGCATTGTTCTGGCCGTTTCGATTAGCGTCCTGTTTTTACCTTCTGCAACTCCGTTCTGCTGCGGAGTGTACGGAGCACTAAACTCATGCAATATACCTCTTTCATCACAAAATTCTTCCATCTTGTTGTTCTTGAACTCAGTACCATTATCACTTCTGATTCTTTTGATACGCCTTTGGTACAAGTTTTCAATTTTTCTGAACAACGCCATTAAACTATCAAATGTCTCATCTTTCGACTTCAAGAATGAAACCCATGAAAATCTGGAATAATCATCAGTAACCACAAGACAGTAGAGATCCCCTGTAATACTTTTGACGTTTACTGGACCAAACAGATCCATATGTAGTCTCTCTAAAGGTCTGGAAACTGAATTGACTTGCTTGTTAGGGTGTGACTTTTTCTTCTGCTTGCCTTTGATGCAACTAATGCACTCCCCTTCCAGATTAAAACCTTTCACATGAACACCAGTAACCAAATCGTTATGCACCAGGTGATTCATTTTCCTCAAGTGAATATGGCCCATCTTTCTGTGCCACAGCTTCGATTCCTTCTCCGTTGCTTTTGACATAAAACAATGTGCCTGACCTGTTGTAGTAGTTACACTCATGTCCAACACGTACAGATCATTCACTCTAGGTGCCCTCATGATAATCCATTCTTTAGGGATAACAAATCCTGGTTTCAAGATCAAACATTCTTTGTCAGTAAAGTGAGTGGTATACATCCTGTCACAAATCTGCGAGATACTCAGCAGATTATTCTCCAGCTCAGCAATGTAGTTAACTCTCTCAAACGTAACAATCCCATTGGATAACGTTCCTTCACCAACAATTCTACCACCTTGGTTTCCTGCGAATCCCACATAACCACCATTGAAATTTCTAACATCATACAACAATGCAGTCTTTCCTGTCATATGTCGAGACGCTCCACTATCCATAATCCATCGTGAAACAGCTCTCGGAAGTTCCTGCACATATCACAAATTGATTTTACAAAATATTTCAATAAAGATGCCGATTCATGCTTCACAATTTGAAACAACTCTCGGAAGTTCCTGCACATATCACAAATTGATTTTACAAAATATTTCAATAAAGATGCCGATTCATGCTTCACAATTACCAACTAGGAAGCTCCGGCAAGTCCAAAATTTTTAATGAGATTTTGATGTTACCCAAGCCTCTTTTGACTCGGGTAACTTTACTTTAATGTGAGTTCTAGCAGTGTAAAGTGGCGGAAATTTTTTATCATTCATCTTTAAACTTTCCTCATATTCAACCTCAACCTTTTTGTATAAGAAAAACTCATCTATTTTAAGTTGACCGGTTGGTTGATTTTTCTTTTGAACATTCTTCTTCTCTGGTTGAGTAGAAGATTGTTTCTCCAATTTTTCATAATAATCCAAAGGAACATCCATCTTTACCGGAGTGGTAGAAGACAATTGTTTTTCTTTCTCTGAAACCTTTGGTTTAGATGAACTTTCTTTCTTGTCAACCACTTTTGGCTTCCATATTTGTTGAGATGAAGCAACCCGTTTATAAAATTTTTCATTTTTAGTTACCACATTCTTAACAGGTTCAATTTTGACTTTTGTTTTCTCATTTTTTAAAATTTTCTCAACAATCATTGGAGCTTTTCCTTTTGCATCAACCTTCTTCTTTTGACTCTCAACAACTTCAATCTTAGGCTTGGAGTTGGTGCAATTTCTTGCAATGTGACCAACTTTGTTGCATCGAAAGCATGTACGAGTATCAACTACCCGACTTGTGACTTCAGACTGATGTTGTGAGGCCTTCTTTGCAAAAAATTCTTCATTTGACTTCGAAAAAATTTCAGATTCTTCATCAGAAAGTGAACTTGAACCATTCACAAACACCTTTTTCTCAGCAAACCTTTTGTTTTGAAAATTCTGTTTCTGATAATTCTTACCACCCTGATAACCACCCGCCAATTGTTTCGATTGTTGTTATAAAAACGCGGTGGAACTACAGGTTTCTTATAGTAAGCTTTATCTTTCTCAAAATTCATTTGCCTCTTTGTTTGTTTTAAACTCTTTACTTCAGACAAATCAATTTCAATCATTTTGAACACATTTGTCAATTTTGAAACATTTACATTCTCCAGAGGAAAATCAGAATCCGAATACAACTTATCAGATCCAGCCATCTTGTACATCACAAGACCCGGTTCATCACCTAAGTTGTTTTTGGATTTTGGTTTTGGAATGTAATTGTCCAGAAAACAGTCATCTTCCTCAGTAGTGTCACTTTCAGATTTTAGAACATTTTCAACCACACTTTTTACCACTTCAGTTTGGACACTATCGTCATTAGAAGATAAAGAAAATGTCACATCAATAGAATCAGGAAGTTTCACTTCATTTTCTTCTTCAAGATTAACCAACCCAGATTGCTTTTTCGAATAATTGTCTAGAACTGGTGGTGGAACTTGATGAAACCCGACCCCAGTTCCGTCACAATATACATCTTTGCCTGCTTTGTTTTTCCCGATGGGTTTGGGAACAATGTGTTGCAAAACAAAACTTGCAGAGTTGTAACTGTTCAATTTCAAATTGATACGCTCATTCTCAATCTTAGCTTCTTCAAACTTAAGCTTCAATTTAGCAATCTCATCCAATTGTTGATTGATTAATTCTTCTTTGATCCTTAAAACACTTTGTAAGTGACAATTTTCTTTGTATGTTTTACCGTTTCTATCATCATTATCTTTAACCGTGCTTTTAAGCTTCTCAAATTTTCCAGTAATCTGACGATTTTCAAGAACTAACCTCTCATTTTCTTTTCTAACCTTTTCTTGATCAATTTTATCATTTTCAATTTTGTTAGTTAATTCTTTTACTCTGTCGTTCTAAGCTTTCAACATTTTATCACGGTTAAGGATTTGATCCTCAACACTTCTGACTCTAGCAGTCAGATCATCAATCTTCTTACCTTTGAGATAAGTGTTTGTACTACAAACTTTGCATTCTTTGATGCAATTTTTGCAGTTAACATCACCACTGTCTTTCTTACCTGACTCAATTATTGACGCATTTGAACTGACCTTGCTTTTAGACTCAGAAACGGATTTAGAGTCTACCTCAAGTGCCTTAGCAGCCAGCACCTTGTCAGCCATCTTTCCCATGTTTTCAGCATTCAACTTTTGAGTCGTGTCAATGATTCCAGTATCAACCTTCTTTGACTTCTCTTTTTCTTTCTCTTCTTTCTCTTTCTCTTCTCCACTTCCCCACCATTTTCTTTGCCAGTAATCATCTTCATCTTTCATTTCTTTAATTATGGTTTCCATATCAAGAGTGTTATGGTCAACAACAATGTTTCCCTGGGGGTCAAGATAACATTCTCTGTCTGGATCCCATCTATTTGCTCTTTTTGCTTCAAGATAGATACCAGATATTCTGATCATTTTGTTCTGAGCTATCAGCTTTCTGTGACCATACTTCTGTTCTTCAGTTCTGTTGTCTTTCCTAGGAACTGGTTCAGATTTTGCCATGAATGCATATCCAACCGCATCCTCCTCAGGTAACAACTCACTCCAGTCGAAACCTTCATCGTCATGAATCACCGCAAGAGCTCTAGATTTCTCTTTGTTATCTTCAAGCTGCTTCATTCTCGGCGGCTCCGATTTATTCTGATGATAAATCGCCTTCTTGTAGTAATCTTCTCTGAACGGGTTTTCAGACTCATCAGCATACGCATTTCGGCATTCACACTTAAAGTGACCTTTCTGTTTACACTTAAAGCATGTCACTTTAGACTTGTCAAAGCCTAACTTGGTAGATGGTCCACCAATAGACTTTCTTCCAATTATCTCCATGAAACGCTGTGCACGACGAACTGCACTGGCCATACACCACCTTATGTCGATCAATTCCATCTCCTCAGGATCTATCTGATCGTAATCTTCTTTTGTTAGGTTGGTGTTGCCTATCTTCCCTGCAACAAGACTTTCATACGATTCTAGCACATACGCTAAGAAAACCATCTGTTGTTTAGCAGACTCCTCGCTGAAATTCTGAGCGTTCTTTAAGTCTACAGCGATGTTGCATTGGAATAAATTCTTTGCATCAGATTGGTTTGAATGTGACGAAGAACCATTGTGAAATCCACTGCTTTGACTTTCTTTGTTTGAAATGTTGGAATTCTCAGCAGAAAATGCAGTCTTGGGAGATGTATTCTTTGGCATCATGCTTTTTGGATAATACAAATCCAAATTCTGTTGATAAGTCGAGTGATTGACTTTGTGAGTTTTCTTTATCTCCAGCTCGTGACTCTCTAGTCTTTCAATCAACAGATCCACCGTAAGCACTTCAGGCTTGATCGTATTCTTCAACATCAAAGCATAATATTGCCAATCCATCTCATCTGGCAATGCATCAAACAATTTGTCAATCAGCTCTTCTTTAGTATAGCAAATTTCATGTTTCGCCAGTTCCAGCTTCAGATGCCCAAACCTCTCAATCATTTTACAAACTGATTCATTCTTTAAACACCCAAACAAATCAAACTCTTTTCTAAGTAGTTTCTTTTTGTTTTTCACTATTTCTGCACTTCCTAAACATTTGATTCTCAACTTATCCCATAGATCTTTAGCACTAGTGTATTCGATCAAAGATATGATATCTTCTCGAACAGATTGAAACAGCAACGCAATACATTTTTGCTCAGCAACAAACGATTCTATTTCGTCAGGTGATGTTAAGCTTTCACCATTTTTGCCTCCATCATTGTATCCATTCTTTAGACTCTTCCAGCTTGGATAAGCAAAGGCCCTTAACCAATCGTCAAACTTCTTGGCCCACCGACTGTACTCTTCGATAGCCATCAACTTCGGGGGTTTGTTATATGTTCCAAATGCGCTTTCAACTTCCAAAGCATCCGATAACTTTTTCTTTGTATTTGGCGTGTTCTCATTGGTGTTGCTAGAAGAATTATCATCTCCAGAATTTCCAGCAAAAGCATACATATCGCTAAATGGGTTCATGAATAGATCATCCATCTTGTACGTACCCGAAAAAAAAATCAACAAACACTTAGAAATTTCTTGATTTTGAAAAATACAGATTCAAGCGAAAACATTTGAAGCGAACTCAACTTTAAAACAATATTGCTTTTCAAGCGAACTTAACAAAACAAACTCAAGCGAAACACTTCAAGCGAAACCAAAACACTTGAAGCGAAATGGAAATGTCAACTCAAGCGAAATACCACTCAAGCGAACTCAGACAAATATGTATTCTTTTCAAGCGAAACTAGCAACAATGTATATTTCAAGCGAGATCCCAAGATATTTCAAGCGAACTCACTATTTTAAGAGGTTTCGCTTGAAATTTTCAAGCGAAATGTGATGATGTCAGCATTTTCAAACCAGATTTCAAGCGAAAAGTCAATTTTTTATATGAATTTGATCGATTTTAAGTCCAATTCACTCAGGGATTTGTTAACTCTATGTTTCGCTCAATATATGTGAGTTTCAGGCCATTTCAACCGTAAAACAATGTCTAAATCAGAAAAGAATGAGTAGAAGTAAGAAAATCCAATGATTTCAAGCTGCAATGGTATGAACTCCTTGTCCTGAGCTCTGATACCACTTGTTGGATTGTGTTTGTGACCCTAAATAGTCAGTAAAGGCAGTTCATCTTCATTTACTAAGGCGGAATCAAAGTAAACAAAATCACACAACTTGTTTCCTTTTCAATTCTTCTCTATTACTGATTTCTGAGTCTTTACAATGATTTCTGATGAAATTTTGGCAGCACCTTGACTCACATATACACACATGTTCGCTTCAAATGAACAACACACACCCTATTTATAGGCTTGGCTAGTTCGCTTGAAGATGTACATGATTGCTTCAAGCGAACACACAAAAAATCGTTTCAAGCGAACTGGCATCAGTTGGTTTCGCTTGAACATGACATGATGTTATTTCAAGCGAACTACCACACAATAACATATAAAACCCTAAAATGCTAACCCATTGTGTGCTCATTCATTCTATCTAGACCTAAGACTTGATTAAGACGTAGTCATCAGACATTCAGTGCACCAACAATGTTCAAAATACAACACCAACAAGTTTTAGATCCATAAGGACTTTCACAAAAGTCACTAACAAACTAGGTTTCGAGCCATGTATCTTATCCAAGATAAAATACATAACCCAAACCCTTCGACTTCGGATGACACCTTTTATTAGAGACATGACTTGTAAACTTCAACGCCCGCCAGATCCATACTTAATTTCCTGAAATACATGTAGTTTGAAAACATCAACAAAAGTTGAGCGAGTTCATGTGTTTTGTATGTGTGCACGAGTATCCTTGAAAACATTTGTAAGTATGTATGTATGTATGTATGTATGTATGTATTTGTAAACTGGTATGACGCAACAAGGAAACATATCAATTAATGTGTAGCTAATACATTAATATGTGTGCAACGTCGTAGGAAGGCTCAAACCTTTTCGTATTTCATACCGGGCCACCCGGCTGGAACAACAAAGTCACCACATGGGCCAACTCGCGGACCCGTGGGTGGGGCTCGCAACACCCAAATAGATCTATCACTCATGCCCATCGGTCCTTATAAAAGGATTAATGGTCTTAAGTTAACACCTACCCTTTCACCTGATCTAACAGTATTTTCCTTAGCTAACCATACCATTCATAATCATTGTATAAATTGTAACATGTATTTCATCCCCGAAGTTATGAAACCAAAAACAGTTAAGAAAAAAAGGGGGGGGGGGACCATGAACTCACAGTCTTGCGTTCTTCATAACAAACGGTAACTCAAATCTTCTCCTGGTGTACACGACTACCTACAACGTATTACGGTTTATTAGACGGGCGGGTCGTGCCTTGACTTTGTATTAATTAGTGTCTTTATGTTACGTTTCTTTGCGTCTTCAATATTATTCCAAGTTATATAATTATTTGTTAAAATAATATATTTTAACTTGTTATTTTTTATGTATTTATACATGTATATCCTTCCCAAGGATAGGTGTATTTGTATTCGTATTCTTATACTTGTATATTTTTGTCATGTATTGGTGTCATATTCCGGAGTGTATTTATACGTACGTAAATACGTATCTTTATTGTGTTTATTAAGTATTCTTATACTTAATTTTTGTATTAACTTTTCCGGAATAATATTTCTAGTAAAAATACATCAATATATATTTCCAAAATATATATTTCAAGAAATATTACTTAGAAAAATTATTTATAATTTTTCCTTTGGCAAAATTAATTGTATTTTCATGTAATTTCCAAAAATATTATATCTTCAAATCCAACTTAGAAAATATATATAAATCCATCTTTCGTCCAAAGATAGTATATTTCAAGTTTATTTAAGAAAATACTTTTTCTCCAAAAATAATGTATTTCATGTTTGTTTGAGAAAATCTATTTTCTTCCAAAAATAATATATCATCTATTAATTCCAAGAAAATATATATTTTTATTCACCCAAAAATAATATATTTTCTTCTTGTAAAAAATATGATATAATTTTGTAATAATTGTAAAAATCACATTTCCATTCTCTTGGTGTCCAAAATACCAATTACCAAAATATACTTATGAATTAGTTTTTCGGAATATTTTGTAAGTTATATTCCTTATTCGGTTTCTCCAATATTTTGGGTATAATTTATATATTCATTCCCTTGGAATTTTGGTAATATTTTGGATTGTAATTTTTGGTATAATGGTGAGTTATATTATTTCAAGTCCTAAAATAATATAGCTAATACACATAATATACAAATAATCACACATATGGTGACATCTAAATATATATTTCCTAAATACATACTTAGTCACTTTTATTTACAAAAACCAACCTCCAATATTTATAATTTTTGTAACAAAATTTATGGCAACTTTATATAAAAATTCATGGTGTAAAATATACTTGTAAATATTTGTTTAAAAATATTTTCTAAGTGTTTAATTTTTAGAAAAATTTTGCCATAGTTTCCCCTTAAAAATGGAGGTTTCCATGCTTTCAAAGCATATCATTTTCTTTTATAAATCACCACAATCAACAATAAACCAATCAGCACTTATCAATTGCCAAAATCAAGCATAAATTACTTATTCATGAACTTGAAAGTTTACAAAAATTTGTAGTAACTTACTAGTGTGTTTAGTAGGCTTAGTTACCCTTTAAAGTGTGGTTGTTTATTTAAGAACTTCATTTTTTGAGAAGTTAGTTCTTTACAACTTGTAAATCATTTTTCTAAAAATGTTTCTTCCTGAGTTTTTCTTGTTACATAAGTATTTCTACACTTGTTTAACCACTAAATATATGGTTAATTTCTTTAAGAACCAAGATTAAGTAAACTTTGTATTTTTAACTTGGTTTTCTTGAAAATCATTCTTGAAATCTTAGATTTACAAGACTTTATACACACTTTGATCATCACTTAACAAGAAAACCACTTATACTTTCAAGTTCATGATTTACATGAGGATGATCTATGGATCCTTAACATTTTCTTCCTCTCATCTTGCTAGATTATGTTTTTAATCATTATCTAGCAAGATCATATGATGATCTACATCAATAACATGAGTAAACAACATTCAACAAGCATAACAACTCATAAACATCATGATTTCTTATGATTTTAGCTTATATTCAAGTTTCAAGTTCAAGATTCTTAGTGTTCTTCATGATTAACAACATGTATCATTCTTTAACCACTTAAACAAGATGTAAAATGAAGTGTAGAGTGTTACTAGCTCAAGGCAAGGGATGATCACTAGTTGATGAAGATGATAAATGCGGTGGATAAAAGCACAGGAGAAAGGTCCTTCAACTTCCAAGAACTCCAAGCTTCCTAATTATGCTAGAGACACCTTGTGAACACCTTAGAATGCTAGATAATGGAGTGAAAATGGAGATGGTGTGGTGGTGATGAGTGGCCGTAGGTAAGGAGAGGTAGAAGAGAAAGGTTCAAGTGTTGATTTGTTTGAAATGTGATGAATGAGGAACTCTTGGTTATTCTTATAAACTTCCATCAACATTTGAACTAATGGGTAATATGTTCTTAAAAGATATAACAATATCTTATTAACAATTCAAAAAAAATCTATGGTGGGTCCCTTGTTGGGGCCGTGATCTAGGTGGGGGGGGGGGGTTCTAGTGTAGGTTGTAACTAATAGTTAGGTTATGGTTAGATTTCAAGTGAATTAGTTAGGTGTTTAGTTAGTATGTTGTTATATAGTGTTTTGTGATGTTCTGGGACCGTAACTAGCTTAGTAATGTTAAAACAATGTTTCTAGTGAAAATTTGGTGTTTCGGGTAGTGTCTGGTTGTTCGGTTGGTTACCAGTTCGTTAAGATGCTAAACTATGCAGTTTGGTGTGCTTTATGTTACCTTTTATGACAATTTTAATTCCCGACACTTAGGAAAGCATTCAGAACCATTTAACCATATTTCTGCATGATATTAGTTTGTTTAAATGCTTAATTTTGTTGAATTCTGCAGAATTCTGGAGTTTGTGTGAGTTTTAGGCACTTTCCGGCACTTAAACTATCTCTAGGAAGGCAGTTTTGTGATCCTTACTTTCCTACACACTACACTAGTGTAATACTTGGTTTCTGGCTCATTCTGTATCCCAATACAATGTCTGTCTATGCACTGAACTCCATTAGCATTTTTCTGATTTTGTCTGATAACTGTGCTACCTTTGTTTCGTGCATCATTTGAATCAATTAAGTGTTGCATGCAATAATGGTATGACATTTGCAATATTTTATGCACATGTATATGATAACAATAATCAGATAGTATTCATGTCATAAATGTTAAATCAGCACAATCATTAAGCACTAATTACTGTTTAATAATTGTATGGATGCATGCAAATTTGACAGTTGTCACATTCTCCCCCAGTTAAGAAAATTTCGTCCTCGAAATTTATACTATCTTATCTCCTTAGGGTTACGTTATACGTGTATGGATATGATTAATACCAAAGTGAATAATCATGAAACTGAATCAAGACTTATTCGAATCAGGTGAATCCAAGGACATATTTCAACACTAAGAACCTAATGGTTAAAAGGTATGTGTTTTCTGAATTTTGATGTCGAAGGATACGAGACGTGTAGGTGTATAACCTAGTGTAACTTAGTTAACAGGGGTTCGACAAAAGAGGAGTTTCGACCGATAGAATCCCAAACGATCGTTTACAATATGCAAATGAGTTCTAGAACAATGACATCCACTAGACGAGTTCAGAATCAGCAAGCTCAATTGTAATAATGACATGAAAATGATCCGTCAACTTCCAAACAACTAAATGAATAAAATTAGTGTGTTGACATTATTGAATTTCAAGAATACATCGAAATGAAATACAACTGAATCTGGTGTATCATTGTCTTGAGTCGTAGTTGCATTAAAAGTGTTTAAATGACGAGTCAAACGAAAGGTATAAGTAGTTTCGTATGAAATGGTTGGTCATGATGAGCACAAGCTACAAGTTTGTACCGACACCACAAGGTGTCGTAATGACATAATTCAATAATAGTGGTGACCGAACAAGTTCACCGTGTTTGAAATCAAAAGAAAGTGTAATGAAGCAAACCTGAAAATTTGATTCAAACGGTATCGTAGGATTTTTCAATTGAATATAGAACAACAAAGAACTACTGTTTCCGATCGATGACGAAAAATAGTGAATACTGCAAGGTATTCGATCGATAATGAAAGAACCATTAGGAGGTACACTGGAATATAAAATGAATTTAGGTACCATTGTCTTAACACACGATTGTGTTAAGACTGCTTTAATCATGATAAAACAGAGTGGTTTTAGAGAAAGTCAATAAAAAAACAATTAAATCCGTGTATGAGACGCGTAAACGAGGTTAGCACAAGCTTCTATTTAGTGAGAGCATCACCACAGGGTGTTGGAATCAACAGACGACTTAACGGAGCCGTAGACCACACAAGTCTACTGCGACTTGGAACAAAAGAAATGCTTGCAGAAAATGAATTTGAATATGATGCTTTCAATACATCACATGGTGTCTTGAATTGAATATGCGAAATGGACAAGTTCGAGCAATTGAACTTGGTTTCATCGCAATCTGACAATAAATATATGTATCGACAAGGAAATTTCGGCATGGTTACAAGGACAATTCATGTATGTAACTGGAAAGGAAAAGAAGTTTCAAGAAAGTGTGTTGACCTGATAACAAAGGAGTCAACACTTACAATAATGCAGGTTATCCGAATGACAAGGTAATATCTGG
>JARYGA010018655.1:0-38658 GCA_030545235.1 Helianthus tuberosus | reverse complement strand
TTAGTGACGGCATCAGATTCCTAATTGATGGAGAAAGGTCTGGTGACAAGAAAAGCTGCATCCAGGAGGTTGTTAGGTGTTTTCGCTCGACGATTCCATTCTTACGTGGTTGGTTTGGCCCTTGTTCCTGTAACTCGAGTCCTAGCCTGGTATATCCCATTTTAGTCTACACCATTGTGAACCTTACGCCTTTTTTACTCTCTAATCGAGGTTCTCGGCATTGAAAAATCTTTGTAAACAAAAGCACACGTGTATATGTTGACATTTAAGAGATATACAGTCAAGAAAATCAAGAGCAATGGTGATATATATGTGGATTAGACACCAAAAAATAAACACTCAAAAAATGGCTACAATTTATGAAATGTGTTTAGTGATGGCATCAGATTCCTAATTGATGGAGAAAGGTCTGGTGGCAAGAAAAGCAGCATCCAGGAGGCTGTGAAGTGTTTCCGCTCGACGATTCCATTCTTGGGTGGTTGGTTTGGCCCTTGTTCCTGTAACTCGAATTCTAGCCCGGTATATCCCATTTTAGTTTTACACCATTGTGAACCCTACTCCTTTTTTTACTTTCTGATCGACGTTCTCGGCAATTAAAAATCTACGTAAACTAAATCACACGTGTATATGTTGACATTTAAGAGATATACAGTCAAGAAAATCAAGAGCAACGGTGATATATATGCGGATTAAACACCAAAAACAAACACTCAAAAATGGCTACAATTTATGGAATGTTTTTAGTGACGGCATCAGATTCCTAATTGATGGAGAAATGTATGGTTTCAAGAAAATCTGCTTCCAGGAGGGTGTCAAGTGTTTTCGCTTGACGATTCCATTCTTGGGTGGTTGGTTTGTCCTTTGTTCCTGTAACTCGAATGCTAGCCCGGTAGATCACATTTTAGTTTTACACCATTGTGAACCTTACGCCCTTTTTACTCTCTGATCGAGGTTCTCGGCATTGAAAAATCTTCGTAAACTAAATCACACGTGTATATGCTGACATTTTAGAGATATACAGTCAAGAAAACCAAGAGCAATGGTGATATATATGCGGATTAGACACCAAAAAATAAACACTAAAAAAATGGCTACAGTTTAAGGAATGTGTTTAGTGACGACATCAGATTCCAAATTAATGGAGAAATGTCTGGTGGCAAGAAAAGCTACTTCCAGGAGGCTGTCAAGTGTTTTCGCTCGAAGATTCGCTTCTTGGGTGGTTGGTTTGGCCCTGGTTCCTGTAACTCGAATCCTAGCCCGGTATATCCTATTTTAGTTTTACACCATTGTGAACCTTACGCCTTTTTCACTCTCTGATCGAGGTTCTCGACATTGAAAAATTTGTGTAAACTAAATCACACGTGTATATGTTGACATTTAAGAGATATACACTTAAGAAAATCAAGAGCAATGGTGATATACATGCAGATTAGACACCAAAAAATAAACACTCAAAAAATGGCTACATTTTAAGGATTGTGTTTTGTAACGGCGTCAGATTCCTAATTGATGGAGAAAGGTCTGGTGGCAAGAAAAGCTGCTTCCAGGAGGTTGTCATGTGTTTTCGCTTGACGATTCCATTCTTGGGTGTTTTGTTTGGCCCTTGTTCCTGTGACTCGAATCCTAGCCCGGTACAAAACTGTTGGGCGTGGGTTCGTGCAAAGGTATAGTATTGTAGATTTCGGGCATGAGTTTAGCAATATGCGGGTTCGTATGAAACCCCTACTTAGTTTGCATGAAGCGGTCTGTTGGTACTTAGACTATAGACTAGGTCAATTCTATACGACTCGACCTAATTCCCTATAGTTATGGCTCTGATACCAATCTGTCACACCCCAACCGATGGCGGAATCATCGGGGCGTGACACTAAGCGAAACAGATTGTTCCTGAGAATCCATAACAACTATTAATAACAATATTTTTAAGGTTCAATATCCCATACTATTAAACAAATAAAGCATAACAGTCATTACAAATATTCAGTCTCAAAAACAAGTTCCATTCCGACAACTCAAATTTATTTAGTGGGTTTCTAGATTCCTAACTTGTTTATAGCACAACATCCAATCAACCTGTCACATACGTTAAAATAAAAGTCAATACATAAAGTAAAGGTGAGTAAACAAGTTTGCATAATAATAGTATGAAAAGCGTTTACGCATAACCAACATGTAACACGTAACGAGCGAAGCATGTAACTATCAACAAAATTACAACCTAACGACGAGACTGCGTTGTAGAGTATGCATGACACATATTCACCGAAGCAAACACGTGAAGTAACGTAATGTGATCCCTAGCAACCCCTGTCTCACAGGTGCTGAGTCCAAAATATAGTACTATCGTTGCTAGAGCCGGTCTAGTGTAACACTGTATAAGCATAGTAACAGGCATTCAACAAATCAAGTATAGCATGCGGGAGCAGTTAGCGTTTATAAAGTGTTTGCGTTGGGTGTTGTGTTTTGATATAGAACGTATGTAATACCCAAAAGTGCGTTCAACGAAAATGGGTTCGAGTATACTCACAGTGAGTGTTTAGAAAATAAACACAATCTGGATTGGATTGAAGGGAGCGCGTCGGGTCAGCCTGTGCACGGAAACAGAAGTATAAGTCTTCCTCAGGGCTGAATGGTTGTAAACAGAACTTTAGACGGTATAAGTGTTCAACAGTTCATCCGAACGGATGGGTCCCATCCGAACGGATGGGTCCCATCCGAACGGATGGTCATCCGGGCGGATGGTCATCCGGGCGGATGGCCATCCTGGCGGATGGCCATTCGAACTGTGTGGGTGTTTATGAACCGTCAAAATTTGAAGTTTAGTTAAAAGCGTTTAAACAATGGAAATTTTCAGGGTCAGGTCATCCGGTCTGATGGTCATCCGGTCGGATGGTCATCCGTCATCCGGTCGGATGGTCATCCGGTCGGATGGTCATCCGGTCTGATGATCATCCGGACGGATGGTCATTCGCGCGGATTGCCTGTGTTTGATGTTTTTGTAAAATTTTCTAAGTAAAACTTTTAAGTTAACGGAGACGGCGTGACGACGTGTCAAACAACAGAATATACCAAATCCAGTTCATTAAGCCGGAGGGGTCTGGCCCATTTTGACAATCATGCTATTCTTGATGAAGATTCATGTTTAACCCGTTAATCAGTCCAACTGTTTGGTGGAAATCAATTTTTAAGTCGGCTTTCGACTAAGGAACGAGTCGAGAGTCTGATTGAGTCCCGATTCCATCAAAGTTGTGCAAAAACTAAAGAAAAGTTCAAAACAAGTTGTAAAAATGTGGAAATCTTTCATAACTTAGTTAAAAAGTGTGAAAATCCTTTAGATCTGGAACCAATCTCGATTAAATGATGCACCACAACAGTTTGCCTAAGTAAACGAGTGGAAACCACCTTCGAGAGGTCCAAATCAGTGGATTTCGAGAAAAAGTTAGTGTGTGTGTGATTTTGATGTAGACGATGGAGTAGAAGTGATTAAAGATGAAGATTAGCGAATATTTGAGAGAAAAAGCTTACAAATTGGCCTTGAATCGCGACTGAGTCTTGGGGAGCGAATGGGAGTGTCAAAGTGTTGAAATGAGGGCGTACGACTAGTATTTATAGGGGAAGGGCGAGATTTAAGGCGATGCGAATGGCAGCGTTCGGATGGCTCCATTCGGTCAAATGGCCATCCGGATGAATGGTCATCCGGGTGGATGGTCATCCGAGCAGATGTCCATTCGGACGGCTTGGTTTGCATTTGTTAGTTTTCCAGCTTTGATTCGTTTGTTAAGCGTTGCGTTGCGTTTAATCGAGTTGCGAGTGAGCGTATGAGTGTATAAGCGTCGCGTTGATAACCACATAATCATTCAACAAATAATCACACAAATAACACACATAAAATAATTAATTTCACGTTTCGTGTCTGCGTTGAGTTTGGTTTGCAATAGCGTTTAGTCTAAATAAGCGATGTAAAATGCGATAAAATGCGTTTAAGTGGTAAGCGTTATAATAAGAGTCGTAATATGCGTTTAAAATGTGTTAAAATTGTAGTTTAACCAATAGCGTTAATCGAATCCCGAGAGTACAAGCGTTTACGAATGAAATGACGGCGGTAGGTAACTATCCGAAAAGTCGGGTTGTTACATAATTGAATGATTAGCCTGTTAAATTATCATTTTTGTAATTATTTCCAATTTAATTGATTTATAAAATAAAAATATTGGTTTTGGGTATTTGTCTAAATATTTAATTGGGTATTTTAAGTCTCTAAATAGGGGAACCCAATTTCGTAGAGTTGTTGCTTGTTATTTATTTTATAAATCTTTAGGGTTTGTTATATTAATTTTTACGATAAATATCTTGTCGGATTTCACAAATTGTGTGGTTGTATATTTAGTGGATCGCATCTTCACAAATAGTGAGTAAATTATATTCCAAATTTTGCATTAACTTTTTGGGGTGTATCATTCTATCACAAATTTTCTTATTCATTTTTTATTATTATCAAGCATGCAATATAAGTATGTAGTTCATTTGTTATTTGGTTATGTGTTCATTCGGTTATTGAATTTTGTCAAGCAAGCATATTGTGGATTCACGCCCTTTCCTCAATAGTATGGGATGTGGTATCGAATCACACGTTCTTTAATGGACGACCTTTTTTCATTACTATGGGAAGTTGGTATCGTGACCTCATTTAGTCACACCCTTATGGGTGTGGGATACAAGCATTTGGTTTTGGTTTATTTTGTCACACCCCCAAATTACCATATGATGGTATTACCGCGAGGCGTGTGACGTATCAGGATCTAGCCACTAATCATGTCGAACTAATAGTAAACAATATTAAACACAATCATCATGTCCAACATGAATAGTGTATTCCAAAATAAATGTTTCAAACAAAAGTATGTATTAAGCGGAAGCAAAAGTAAATGTTTCAAAACAACCAAAACCATATTGTTTTAAAATGCATAATATTAAATGTTCTCTTCAAACAACACACAAAATGACACTTCAAGCTCCTTAAACTGCAAGTTTTGTGCACTGATATACCTAACGACCTGCAAATCATGCATAAGAGTGTCAATAGAAAGTTGGTAAGTCCACTGGCTTTGTTCAACGTAAATAATACATTCAAACATTTGAAATAAGGGTTATGTGGGTTCATCTAAAAAATATGGTGTTAAAATATGACCAAATAGCCAAATCATTTTGAATTCAATAGAATTAAAAGCTTCAATTGTTATCTAGAAGAAAAACCGTACTCCAATTGTTATGTGTAGGTAAATTAAACCAATTGCATATATATATATATATATATATATCCTTTATTATATTTATATAAATACATGATATTTCAAAATGAGGATCTAAAAAATTTGGGGGTCCAAACATAGGGTTTACTTTTTTTATTAAGTAGGCACCCCTGTATAGGACGACTATACAGTTATCAAAGTAGGAAACAATAATAGGTGTGCGTTTACCTCACACATCACCAATCGCGGGTTTCATTAAGACGTCTGAGATATACCAGCCTGACATATGACAAGCAAACTTAGATAATCTAAACACATACGAAAAAATAAAAACAAAAATCAAATATGAATTATTTTCTACTTTTTAAATAATACAATTTACCATGTCAAAAGGCTTTAGCTAGTAATATATATAAATCATCATTGTTAAGTAAAAATCACACCTTAATATTATAATTTTGTTTTAATCCAAATAAGATTTTATAAAACTATATTTTTTAATTTTTAGTTTTACAACATCGCTTGATTACTCTTTTCTTTCTTTTTTTTTTTTTTTTTTTTTTTGCAATTTCGCCTTTGACTTTCTCAAGTAGTTTGAATGGTTTTGGATTTTACCTTTCTTAATTGAGCCCTTGAAACACCATGAACAATCAACATGTTATAGTCTGCTCCTAAATAATTAGCCAGGCCCGTTTGTGATATGAGATCGGTGAATAACACCAAACCTAATATGTATAACCAACAAAACAAGCAAAACACATAAAATCCTCATAACTACAGGTCAAAGTGATGTGAGATCGGTGAATAATAGCAAATCTAACATTTATAAGCAACAAACAAACAGAAAAAAAAAACACAAAATCCTCATAACTACACGTCAAATAAGGAACAAAAAAATCCTCATAACTACACATCAAATAAGGAACAAAGAAAATATTTGTTACATATTCTTCTTCATTTGTTTCTAGATCCATTTTAGAACATGCATATAAAAATAAAAATTCTAAAAATGTATTTTGTAATGAATTTCTTAAATTTTCAAACCGATAGAGTTAGTATGCGTATATGTTACATCAACACCAACAAAATCAAAGCATACATATCCATACAATTAATTAAACCAAAATTCTCACATTAGTACTTTTGAAAACAAAAAGTGATTTTTTAAAATGTAAAGAAAGATTATGAGGCAAATCAAATTAGATAAAAGTAAAATAAATTAAAGCTCTTACATTTGCACCGAAAAAGAGATGCCATCTTTGGGGCAAGGATGTGGATGAAGGAGAGAAGAAAGGGTGCGGCGGTGATTGAGTGATTATAATGAAAATGGTATTGTGTTCGTTTAAATAGGAACTATGGGGTTACCCTAATGCAAATTTTACTATAATTACCCTAAGAATTTTAAGAGCTTTCAAAACGGAACCCAACTATTATAGAAAATATCATTTTGATCTATCACAATGCAAATAAAGTTATTCTTTTACTAGTAAATTAGAGTTTTCGACCTTTAGGTATATTGTGAATTTCACTTTTAATCCTAAAGATAACGAACCGACAATGTTGATCCTTTATGTTCATATGTTGTGATAGTTTATGTCTTGTCGTTTAACGACATTTAATTTTATATGTAAAGTTCGGTTACGTGTCTTGCACATTAATAGGGTAAATTGGATTTATTTTTACCCTTTTAATGAAAGAAGTAAATTACGTTTTTGACACATGTGGTTAAGTTACTTTAACTCTATCAGCTCATAAAGGAGTTTTATGACACTTCAACCACCAATGCCATTTTCCTAACTTTTTTAGCCCCTAAAATTAACTCCATCAATGTTATTCCTTAAAATCCTGGTACCTGTCCTTTACATGAGGGGCACTTTAATTAGTCAAATCTTGTTTAATACAAGAGGTAACTTAAAATATGAAGGACACTGGCTTATAACCCCGTGTATTACAAAGGATTAAAAAAATCTAGATTAACTATCACCTTAACTTGTAACTGTTATAAACCTGTGTATTACATGGGTTGAATATATAAAAAAAAGTAAATCATAAATTTCAATATAATCCTTATCACACGATTAAAGAATGTAATAATATTATAATCTTATACATTCATAATTCATGAATTTTATAATCTAGAAAATCAATTAAAAATAGAAAATAAATCAATATACATATTTCAAACATTGTTACTAATTTATTTTTTTACATAATATATAAATATTCTGATTTTTTTAAAGAAATTCAATTGTTTTCCTTTTTTGTCGAGAGAATTGATCAAAGAAAATGTTAGGAAACGAGCTGTAATTGTTGGTAATTGTTGGTAATTATTTGCAATTAATTGATCTTATAAAATTAAATAGTAAATATATTATTTTATAAATTTGATTATTTTAAAAATAAATACATATTAAACCTAAAATCAGATTTGTTATTCCACTAAATGAGTTTCTAATAATTTGGAATAATTTTGGCACTTATTGAATGATTATCTTGTTAAATATTATTTTTGTAATTATTTACAATTTAATTGATTTATAAAATAAACATATTGGTTTTGGGTATTTTTCTAAATATTTAATTGGGTATTTTAAGTCTCCAAATAGGGGAACCCAGTTTCATAGAGTTGTTGCTTGTTATTTATTTTATAAATCTTTAGGATTTGTTATATTAATTTTTAAGATAAATATCTTGTCGGATTTACAAATTGGGTGGTTGGTTTGGCCCTTGTTCCTGTAACTCGAATTCTAGCCTGGTATATCCCATTTTAGTTTTACACCATTGTGAACGTTACTACTTTTTACTCTCTGATCGAGGTTCTCTGTGACAACTCGTATTTTAAGAACCCTTTGTTGTGCTTTAATGTAACTTGTATGAACCTGCGTAATTAATTGATGTGTTTGATTACAATGAACGTTATGATTTTATATGTTATGTGTTGCGTACTTGTAATGTGAAACTGGCCCGGTCGCACAAATAATGGGGCCAATTCTACTCGCTTTGAACTCGTGGCCCAAGGGCAACCCAAGGATGGGTTCGGCCCACTCCCTTTTAGCGCATAACAACATGGGGTTAGGTGTTTACCCCTCATAATCTTACAAAACATAAACACACACCAAACCCTAGCTCTCCCTCTCCTCTCTACTCGAACTCGACGGCTGCCTTCCCCATTCTTCGAGATCTTTTCCTCGTGTGACACCACTCTTCTCATCCAAGCAATCTAGGGTGCTCGATATATAACAACCCTCCTGAATATTTTTCGACACCCTAATATAATTTAAAATAACCCTATATGTCTCTAAATACACCCCGTATGTGAAAACCGAGCCCAAAATACATTATGCCATTAAAAATAAATAAAAAACAAGAAAAATGAGGTTTAAGCGGGGGAATTAAGCCACCTCTTGAGCTTACGCGGGCCGCGACAGCTACAAGATCAGACGCAGCCCTGAGCTGCCACGTGGCAGCAACGTGTTGAACCTATTCATGACCCGGATCACCTACGGTCTAGCCCCCTACGACACGGGCCGCGTAAGCTTATGCTTACTTTTACGCGGGCCGCGAGAGACTTAAAAATCAGCCCTATAAATGGAGGGCATCGGGCCTTTAGTCTGCTCGTTCAAAATCTTTTCTTTCTTACGAATTTCTGAAGTAATAGGAACAATCTCCGAGTATAATACCCCCTAATTAACGAAGTGCTGCCCCAATGTATGTATTATAACCCCGGTTACGTATTAGATACGCTGCCCATTGATCCAGGGTTCCATAACGGCTGTCGAGGTTCTGCCCGACGTAGTCGTTGGAATGCCGTCTCAGGGAGGGTATTACTAATGTAAATAAAAGGGTTATTTTACTAACGATTGTACATTGTGTAAATTATAGATTATGACCAGGAAACCCTTACAGAAAACCTAAGTCAGCAATGTGAGTAATCTCCTTTTTGTAAACAGTTTTTACAAAACCTTAAATGTTTTACAATGCTATTAAGCAGTGATTGAGTCTTTGAAGTTCTTCAATTATTGCCGGTATGTTGGGGTTTTGTATACAAAATGTGGAACACGTTACCATTGGACAACGAGTTAACCATTGTGTAATATGACCCACCAGTCAGGATTGACAATACTGAATGAGTAATTGTGTAGAAATAAACAATGTGATTGCTCTCAATACTGTTAAAGATAAAATGTTTGTTGATTAAACTGGGATTCACTCACCAATATTTCCCACTGACAAATGTTTTTAAAATGCGTTTCAGGTAACAAAATGTAAAAGCCAATTAGAAGAAAGCCAGCTGGAGAGCACTGACGGCTTGGAAAAATATGGCTATAAAAGTTACCTAAAAGACGATGTTTTAAATTCAATAAAATAGGGTTATCCCTATAAACATGTTGTAAGAAGAAACTTGGGTTTTACCCATGTATTTATTAAATATGGTGGTTTTACTCTGATAAATATTTCCTAACTACGATCCTGATGAAATTTATGCTGCCAAATGAATAAATGTTTAACAAAATGATACCACCACAACTGGTCTCGCGGCCGCCCGTTCCCGGGATAGATAGGGGGCGGGGGCTGCGACAGAAGGTGGTATCAGAGCTAAGCCACTGATTCAGCCACATAAGTGTTCTGCTGACATCAATATATTTCAAATTGTTTGGAAATTAATTATGGAAACACGTGCATATCTGTATTTTTATTGTTGCGTGTTAGTTGACTATTTGTTAGTTTTCAGTATAAGTGATCAAGGACCCTCAGACGTGTATCGTCAATTGTCCGAGTCACCTAGGAGTGATGGTACCTCTTCACAGTCTGCCCTCTCTGGGTATGCCGCTGATAATGAAGAAGGGATGTTTATCTTTAAGGCTCAGTCGGAAGAGCCATTCCCTCAGAAAAACAGAGGATAGTTCAGTAAAGGATCATTTGAGCGTAGGAAAAGAATGCGAAAGTTGCAACAGCAGAGAGTCTTAGCAACCGCTAACCGAGAGTCAGATGCCCATACATAGGATATGCTTAATAGAAGCCTAGCTAATTTCCATATCCTAGCAACAACTGCTGCCAACCCAAATCTGGAGCAACTAGTAGCCCCACAACCCTTACCTTTATTCCCTACTCGACATGGAAAAATCTTTGTAAACTAATTCACACATGTATATGTTGACATTGAAGAGATATACAGTCAAGAAAATTAAGACCAATGGTGATATATATATATATATATATATATATATATATATATATATATATATATGCGGATTAGACAGCAAAAAATAAACACTAAAAAATGGATACAATTTAAGGAATGTGTTTAGTGACGGCATTAGATTCCTAATTAATGGAGAAAGGTCTGGAGGCAAGAAAACCTGTTTCCAGGAGGTTGTCAAATGTTTTCGCTCGACCATTCCATTCTTAGGTGGTTGGTTTGGCCCTTGTTCCTATAACTCGAATCCTATCCTTGTATATCCCATTTTAGTTTTACACCGTTGTGAAACTTATGCCTTTTTTACTCTCTGATCGTGGTTCTCGGCATTGAAAAATCTTCGTAAACTAAATCACACATGTATCTGTTGACATTTAAGAGATATACAGTCATGAAAATCAACGGCAATGGTGATATATATGCGGATTAGACACTAAAAATGAACACTCAAAAAATGGCTACAATTTAAGGAATGTGTTTAGTGACGGCATCAGATTCCTAATTGATGGAGAATGGTCAGGTGGCAAGAAAAGCTGCTTCCAGGAGGTTGTCAAGTGTTTTCGCTAGATGATTCCATTCTTAGGTGGTTGGTTTGGCCCTTGTTCCTGTAACTCGAATCCTAGCCCGATATATCCCATTTTAGTTTTACACCATTGTGAACCTTACGCCTTTTTTACTCTCTGATCGAGGTTCTTGGCGTTGAAAAATCTTTGAAAACTAAATCAAACGTGTATATGTTTACATTTAAGAGATATAGAGTCAAGAAAATCATGAGCAATGGTGATATATATGCGTATTAGACACCAAAAAATAAACACTAAAAAAATGGATACAATTTAAGATATGTGTTTAGTGACGACATCGGATTCCTAATTGATGGAGAAAGGTCTGGTGGCAAGAAAAGCTGCTTCCAGGAGGTTGTCAAGTGTTTTCGCTCGACGATTCCATTCTTGGGTGGTTGGGTTGGCCCTTGTTCCTGTAACTCGAATTCTAGCCTGGTATATCCCATTTTAGTTTTAAACCATTGTGAACCTTACGCCCTTTTAACTCTCTGATCAAGGTTCTCGGCATGGAAAAATATTTGTAAACTAAATCACACTTGTATATGTTGACATTTAAGAGATATACGGTCAAGAAAATCAAGAGCAATGGTAATAAATGTGCGGATTAGACACCAAAAAATAAACACTAAAAAAATGCCTACAATTTAAGGAATGTGTTTAGACACGACATCAGATTCCTAATTGATAGAGAAAGGTCTGGTGGCAAGAAAAGCTGCTTCCAGGAGGTTGTCAAGTGTTTTCGCTCGACGATTCCATTCTTGTGTGGTTGGTTTGGCCCTTGTTCCTGTAACTCGAATCCTAACCCGGTATATCCAATTTCAGTTTTACACCATTGTGAACCTTACGCCTTTTTTACTCTCTGATCGAGGTTCACAGCTTTGAAAAATCTCCATAAACTAAATCACACGTGTATATGTTTACATTTAAGAGATATAAAGTGAAGAAAATCAAGAGAAATGGTGATATTTATGCGGATTAGACACTAAAAAATGAACACTAAAAAATGGCTACAATTTAAGGAATGTGTTTAGTGACGGCATTAGATTCCTAATTGATGGAGAAAGGTCTGGAGGTAAGAAAAGCAGTTTCCAGGAGGTTGTCAAATGTTTTCGCTCGACGATTCCACTCTTGGGTGGTTGGTTTGGCCCTTGTTCCTGTAACTCGAATTCTATCCCGGTATATCCCATTTTAGTTTTACACTGTTGTGAAACTTACGCCTTGTTTACTCTCTGGTCGAGGTTCTCGGCATTGAAAAATCTACGTAAACTAATCACACGTGTATATGTTGACATTTAAGAGATACACAATCAATAAAATCAAGATCAATGGTGATATATATGCGGATTAGACACCAAAAAATAAACACTCAAAAAATGGCTACAATTTAAGGAATGTGTTTAGTGACGACATCGGATTCCTAATTGATGGAGAAAGGTCTGGTGGCAAGAAAAGCTGCTACCAGGAGGATGTCAAGTGTTTTCTCTCGACGATTCCATTCTTGGGTGGTTGGTTTGGCCCTTGTTCCTGTAACTCGAATCCTAGCCCGGTAGATCCCATTTTAGTTTTACACCATTGTGAACCTTACGCCATTTTTACTCTCTGATCGAGGTTCTCGGCATTGAAAAATCTTCGTAAACTAAATCACACGTGTATATGTCGACAATTAAGAGATATACAGTCAAGAAAATCAAGAGCAATGGTGATATATATGCCGATTAGATACCAAAAAATAAACACTCAAAAACTGGCTACAACTTAAGGAATGTGTTTAGTGACGGCATCAGATTCCTAATTGATGGAGAAAGGTCTGGTAGCAAGAAAAGCTGCTTCCAGGAGGTTGTCAAGTGTTTTGGCTCGACGATTCCATTCTTGGGTGTTTGGTTTGCCCCTTGTTCCTGTAACTCGAATCCTCCCCCGGTGTATCCCATTTTAGTTTTACACCATTATGAACCATACGCCTTTTTTATTCTCTGATCGAGGTTCTCGGCATTGAAAAATCTTCGTAAACTAAATCACACGTGTATATGTTGACATTTAAGAGATATATACAGTCAAGAAAATCAAGAGCAATGGTGATATGTATGCCAATTAGACACCAAAAAATAAACATTCAAAAAATGGCTAGAATTTAAGAAATTTGTTTAGTGACAGGATCAGATTCCTAATTGATGGAGAAAGGTCTGGTGGCAAGAAACGCTGCTTCCTTGAGGTTGTTAAGTGTTTTCGCTCGATGATTCCATTCTTGGGTGGTTGGTTTGGCCCTTATTCCTGTAACTCGAATCCTAGCCTAGTATATCCCATTTTAGTTTTACACCATTGTGAACCTTACGCCTTTTATACTCTCTGATCGAGGTTCTCGGCATTGAAACATCTTCATAAACTAAATAACACGTGTATATGTTGACTTTTAAGAGATATACAGTCATGAAAATTAAGAGCAATGGTGATATATATGCCGATTAGACACCAAAAAATAAACACTAAAAAAATGGCTACAATTTAAGGAATGTGTTTAGTGACGGGATCAGATTCCTAATTGATGGAGAATGGTATGGTGGTAAGAAAAGCTGCTTCCAGGAGGCTGTCAAGTGTTTTCGCTCAACGATTCCATTCTAGGGTAGTTGGTTTGTCCCCTGTTCCTGTAATTCGAATCCTGGCTCGGTATATCCCATTTTAGTTTTACACCATTGTGAACCCTATGCCTTTTTAGCTCTCTAATCGAGGTTCTCAGCATTGAAAAATATTCGTAAACTAAATGACACGTGTATATGTTGACATTTTAGAGATATACAGTCAAGAAAACCAAGAGCAATGGTGTTATATATATGCGGATTAGACACCAAAAAATAAACACTCAAAAAATGGCTACAATTTAAGGAATGTGTTTAGTGACAGCATCAGATTCCTAATTGTTGATGCATTAATGTCTATCGCCTCCGTCAATTCAAACCGTAGCTGAAACTGTAGAAATCTAGGATTTTATTGTAATATTTAGATAGTTTTAGCAAGGTGGCATTTTGGTAATTAATGAGAAATCTCATTAATTCCAAGGGCTATAAATAGGAGCTTTAGTTGTAAAGTGTAAGACTTTTGCTCATTAGTGATTTTAGGAGATTGAAGTCTAGAGAGAGAAAGTACTCTCTACGTGATTCTCATTGCTTGTACATGTCATATATTTCAATAGATTCACGGTTCTAGTACGTTATTGTGTGTTCGGTCACGCATGTTCACGGATTCCGCACGTCGAACGTTCGTTACGCAATCGAACGGTGTCAAAACCGGTCCTACAAGTGGTATCAGAGCTAGGAGCTCGATTGCACTGATCAAACACATTGATTCGTACCAGATTTCAGCGATTTCAGATCCGAATTTCATCTATTTCTTCATCTTTTTCATATTTTCACATTTTTCACTGATTTTCGTCAAATTGAACAGGTTTTTACGGTCCGAATCAGTTGATTTTTTGATATGTTATGCGAAAACATCTGATTTACAACCCTACCAAATTTCAGATTCAAACTCCTAGCCGTTTAGGAGATATTCGAGTTTTTAGGTCCGATTTAGTTTGAATCAGCGAGCTGACCATTTGAAAGTGACCTATCCAGTTTGAAAGTGACACTGACCGTTTGAAAGCAGCCTTCCTGTTTGAAAATGACACCTTCCCGTTTGAAAATGACACCTTCCCGTTTGAAAATGACTGACAGTTTGAGGGTGTGACCGTTTGAGGGAGTGACAGTTTGAATGTGTGACAGTTTGAGGGTGTGGCAGTTTGAGGGGTGACCGTTTGAAACACGATTCCAGTTTGAAAGAGTCCTGTCAGTTTGAGGAGTGTTGTCCGTTTGAAGTGGTTACAGTTTGAAAGTGTTCTCGTGATTGTTCAGTTGTCGGCACATGTGAATTGTCGATATAGTGTCTCGGTTCAATCAAATTAAAAGAAGGAGTCAAGTTTGCATGTGATATTAATAGAAGATTGTCAGACCCACCGATTGAAAATCCCAATTGTAATTAGGTTATGTGAAGGCCCAATCACAAAATCCGATTTGAGTTGTTGGAAATTGGATCTAGCATCACATTAAATTTGTCGGCTGTATCACATGTATATTAAAGGCCCATGTGACCGAGATATTGATATATTGGTTGTTGGAGTATTGCGGCCCAATGAGAATTGATGATTAATTGATTTGTTGTCACTTTAGTGTATCCGATTATTTGACCCATTGTTGAGCAGCCCAAGTTACTATGTGACTCATATATGCGGCCCAATCATATTTCGGTTTAGTGAAGTTGCTAGGCCAAATCAGTTTGGTTGAGACAATATTGTGTCGTCTAGATTTTTTTTTTTAAATCCAAGTGCAATCCACGTGAACTTGAAGTCAAAGTTTGTTTCGGCTCAATTGAATATATTTTTATCGGCTCATTCACTCAGTTTGCACAATTTGGAGTTTAGTCAGTCTGCAAATCTTCGACACGAGTCTTAGATTGACTTCATCAAACGTATACTTTTACGTATTCGTTTTGTTTTGAACTGATTGTTTGTTTGTTTGTTTGCAGGAGAAACGCGGTTTGTCAAGCATCGGATACTCGCACGAGCGAATCCCCACTCGATCCACTGTCGCCTAATTTTTGATATTCAATCGGATAGTCATTTGATTGTGTGAAAATCTGTATTTGAAAATCTTTCAATAACGAAACATGGATTGTGAGTCGTATCGTGTTCAGAGTCCAGCAGATATTGCACAAAAGAAATTTGATAGTTTTACGAGTATCAAGGGAGAGTCTATAAAAGAATTGATTGACCGATATTGCCATCTAGTTTTGGAGATGGGGAGATTGAAGATAACCAAGACTAATGAGGAGTGGGTTGACAAGTTGGCAAATGTTTTACCGGGTGATATGTGGGGAAAGTATTTGTTAGATTTGAGAAAGATATATTTAGACGTGAATTTGAGCCTGTTTATCGAGAAGATCGAAGCTCAAGAACTTGAATCCCAAAAGATTAGAAAAATGAAGTCTATTGATGAAAAATTCGAACCTGAAAAAAATGTTCAAGTGGTAGAGGAGCAGGTTAAAGAAATTTCAGCTATCAAGGTTGAGAAGAAAGCTGAAGCTGAAATAATGTCCGAGAAATACTTAAACTGTGGAAAATCTGAATCAGACAATGCCAAACTCTTAAAAGATTTGGAGAGTTTGACATTGAAAATCAAAAATTTGTATGATGTGAAGAAATCTGATGACAAACAGATTCTTGAACTGCAGGAAAATTATGAAAGATTGAAATATGAAAATGTTAAACTATTAAGTGATTTGGACAGTTTGACATTGAAAAACGTGATTTTGAAATAAAATGAAAAAGAATTTGAAAATGAAAAATTAAAATTTGAAAAAGAATTTCAAAGTCAAATAAAGATTTTAGAAGATGAGAAAGATATTTTTGGTAAAAATAATCTTGAAAAACAAATTGCAATAAATTCTCGTCTTGCTAAAATCATTCAGCTTGAAAAAGAAGCTGGAAGTGATCGGAATAAAATTGCTGAGTTAGAAAATAAGTTGAAAGGTTTTGTGATTTCTGCACCATATGTGTGTCCAGAACCGATCAATTCAGTTCCAATAAGTGACAATGTCACAAATTATGACAAAGTCATAATTGAGGATTGTGATGATAAAACTGATGATGAAAATGAGAAAAAGAAAACATTTTTGAAATTAAAAGAAAAGTTTCAAGAAACTGTTTTACATTCGACTGAAATAGGTGAATGCTCAAAGCAAAAACTTGTTAAGAAGAATGTAGAACAAAAACAAAATGTAAAAAATTCGAAAAATTTTCAAAACAGCAATAAAAGGTCATCAGTTTAGTCATCCAATCATTATACAAAACCACAAAAATTTGAATATCAAAATTCACAAAAAGTTGGTAATATGTGGTGCAGGTTTGACCACAGTGCTCAAGCGTCAAATCAATCTTACAGGAGGAGTGATGATTACCACAAAGCCAGACAATGTTATGATCTGAGCGTTTGGTGTAAAAGTGGTGAATGGTACGATAACAGAGTGTGCTACACTTGTGGTGTTCAAGGACACATTGCTGTTAACTGCCAGAATCAGTGGTTTGAGACGAGGAGATGTTATAACTGCCAAATCAAAGGACATATTGCAAGAGATTGCCCAATGAGATCAATGGAAAGATCGAGGGCTGAATCTCAGAAAAAGATGAAGAAATCAGTCAAAGTCGAAGAAAAGCCCAAAGAACAGAAAGTTCAAGAAAAGAAAGTTAAGCTTTCACAAGGGCAGAAAGACCGACTGAGAAAGAAAAGAAAGAAAGCAAGAGAGTATCTTGAAAGAATTCTGTCCTCGGATACAACAAGTAAAACAGAGAAGAGTTCTGATAAATCGTCTTGTTCTTCAAAGAATGACAAATCAAGCAAAACGAATTCATCAGATACAAATCTGAGGATAGAATGGAGTGTGAAGAAAGGAAATGTTCCTGGCGATGAATTTGTTTCTTCGGAAACAAAGGAGCCACGTATTGGCAATGAATCTGACTCGTCAAAGTCAGAAGAGCCACCAGTTGAGCAAAATATAGAAAATTCAGTTCCGCCAATGGATGATATCAACTTTCCACCATTGCGAGCTGAAAATTTTAAACAAAAAGTTGACAAAGTTGAGATTTCAAATCAATTTTTTTCTGAAAAAAAAGATTTTGATGTTGAAAAAGCCTTTAACCCCAATGTTCTAAACATTTTTGGAAAAATGGTTGACGGGAAAGTCAAAGGGGTTAAAGAATTTTATGAATCAAAAAGGTATGTTCAAAGCACCCAAGGACCGTCAGGCTTGGGTAAAACTGTTTAAATGAAAAACCTGACTTGCCGGAACTCCCAGGTTGGTAATTGGGGAGTAGGAATCGGCATCTTTCTTGAGAAATTCACAGGTTGGTAACTGTGATATTTCGACTTACAAGTGGTTAATCAAGGACATTAAGTTGTACTTGATTTAACTATCTTACAAGTGGTTTGATTATTGGAAATTGTTTTTGTGATAAACTTACAAGTGATTTAAAACAGTGTGATGAAACTCCATGTTTGTGAAACGACACACAAAACTTTTTTTTTGGAAAAACCATTTTGATTAAAATATGTTTTGAAATCATAATGGGAAAATAGTTTTTTGTCAGTGGGAGTTCTGATTGTTTAAGCCAAGTGGATGGCGAATTGAGGCAATTCTCATCAGTTTGTCACTTTGTTTGTATAGTTTACTGCTTTATGTTTCAAATTTTCTCAGAAAATCAAAATTGAAACATATTTTGATTTTAGGGGGAGAAAAAATTTTAAAAAAATTAGAAAATTTGAAAAATTCAAAAACATTGAAAAATTCAAAATGAGTTTTGTTGTGAAAAAGAGGAAATGATAGTAATCAGTTAGACTGTCACAGCATGCTAAAGAAATGAAATGTCAAATGTGATAAATGGTTTCACTGATGATGTGTCGATAGGTTTTCGCACATTTAGTAGATTTATTCGGGATATAAACCTAAAATTTCAAACTTGTGAAATTCGTGGGGAACACTACTTGGATATATAGGTAACCCCTGAAATCTCGTTTGAAAGGTCTCGTATTCTGATATACTAGGTTTTTATACTCAATGATGTCTGGGGTATTATTCCGGGACTTCTGCTGAATGGTGGTTCTGACCTAGTCCTCGAATAATACTTTCCGCAAATGCTTGAAACATAGCATAAACCCTCAGCATGCTGATGAAACAATAAATTTGATAGTCGCTGCTGTTGTCGCTAAAAGATCCTCTAAAGGGGACATACCGTAAAGTCGAAGCTGATATCTCTCTGCGTATACGGAAGTATCAACCTGAGATACCTCGGCCCTCGCATTCCCTAATTTATGTACAGATATCATTGTAGTATACTCACCTGTAAGACTGAATATTGGGATTCTGGATACGGGAGTATATTCAAGAGGTGGGACACATGAATGAGCTAAGTTCATAAGACATCTAAATCGTATCCTGAGTAAATTGAAATTTGTGTGAGGATTTAAGATGGATCAGTATATCGACAATCAAGGTGAATCGTTTAGAACTTAAAATGATTAAAGCTTAACGGTGCTAGTGATTTGTCTCATAAACTGATATGATCCTCTTACACAAACTCACAAAAATATTGTTTGTATATATTTGTTTATTGCATTTCATTAAAAAAAATCCAAAAAGATTTTCGACAACTGATGTTGAAAAGCTGATATTCAAAATCTCAAAGGCTAAACAAGATGAACAATTGGTTTGGTTAAGATGATGAGAAGTTGGAAGATAATTCTCAAATGTTTAGATGATTCATTAATTTGAATCACAATATTGTGTGTTAGATGTTTGAGAATTTTGAGTAAATTCTTTTAGAGTCAAAATTATTTTGTCTTACGAAAGGTTGAGATGTGTAGGTTTCTGATTCTGTTGCTACGGAAAGCCAGGCGTCGATCCCAAAAGCACGGAAGCTTGACGAAAGGGGGAGCCTGAAGAGACTACCAAAAGGGGGAGCTGAAGCTGAAGACAGATCCACCGGGATTCTGTTCTAGCAAGAGGGAGTCTGTGTTTGCTGAAGACGTTAAATCTTAAAGAAGACTCAAGAGAGAGAGAAAGACAAGTCGCTACGAGTTTAACTACGGATTGACTGCGGCAATATCAAAGGGGGAGTTTGTTGATGCATTAATGTCTATCGCCTCCGTCAATTCAAACCGTAGCTGAAACTGTAGAAATCTAGGATTTTATTGTAATATTTAGATAGTTTTAGCAAGGTGGCATTTTGGTAATTAATGAGAAATCTCATTAATTCCAAGGGCTATAAATAGGAGCTTTAGTTGTAAAGTGTAAGACTTTTGCTCATTAGTGATTTTAGGAGATTCAAGTCTAGAGAGAGAAAGTCTAGAGAGAGAAAGTACTCTCTACGTGATTCTCGTTGCTTGTACATGTCATATATTTCAATAGATTCACGGTTCTAGTACGTTATTGTGTGTTCGGTCACGCACGTTCACGGATTCCACACGTCGAACGTTCGTTACGCAATCGAACGGTGTCAAAACCGGTCCTACACTAACTGAAGAAGAAAGGTCTGGTGGCAAGAAAAGTTGCTTCCAAGAGGTTTTCAGGTGTTTTCGCTCGACGATTCCATTCTTGGGTGGTTGATTTGGCCCTTGTTCCTGGAACTCGAATCCTAGCCTGGTATATACCATTTTAGTTTTACACTATTGTGAACCTTACGCCTTTTTTACTCTCTGATCGAGGTTCTCGGCATTGAAAAGTCTTCGTGAATTAATCACACGTGTGTATGTTGACATTTAAGTGATATACAGTCAAGAAAATCAAGAGCAATGGTGATATATATGCGGATTAGACACCAAAAAATAAACACTCAAAAATGGCTACAATTTAAGGAATGTGTTTAGTGACGGCATAAGATTCCTAATTGATGGAGAAAGGTCCGGTGGCAAGAAAAGCTGTTTCCAGGTGGTTTTCAAGTGTTTTCGCTCGACGATTCCATTCTTGGGTGGGGGGTTTGGCTCTTGTTCCTGTAACTAGAATCCTATCCCGGTATATCCCATTTTAGTTTTACACCATTGTGAACCTTACGCCATTTTTACTCCCTCATCGAGGCTTTCGGCATTGAAAAATCTTCGTAAACTAAATCACACAATTATATGATGACATTTAAGAGATATACATTCAAGAAAATCAAGAGGAATGGTGATATATATGTGGATTAGACACAAAAAAGTAAACACTCAAAAAATGCTACAATTCAAGGAATGTGTTTAGTGACGGCATCAGATTCCTAATTGATGGAGAAAGGTCTAGTGGCAAGAAAAGCTACTTCCAGGATGTTGTCAAGTGTTTTCGCTCGACGATTCCATTCTTGGGTGGTTGGTTTCTCCCTTGTTCCTGTAACTCGAATCCTAGCCTGGTATATCCCATTTTAGTTTTACACCATTGTGAACCTTACGCCTTTTTTACTCTCTGATTGAGATTCTCGGTATTGAAAATTTTTCGTGAACTAAATCACACGTGTATACGTTGACATTTAAGAGATATTCAATCAAGAAAATCAAGAGTAATGGTGATATATATGCGGATTAGAAACCAAAAAATAAACACTCAAAAAATGGCTACAATTTAGGGAATGTGTTTAGTAACGGCATCAGATTCCTAATTGATGGAGAAAGGTCTGGTGGCAAGAAAAGCTGCTTCCAGGAGGTTGTCAAGTGTTTTCGGTCGACGATTCCATTCTTGGGTAGTTGGTTTGGCCAATGTTCATGGAACTCGAATCCTAGCCCGGTATATCCCATTTTGGTTTACACAATTGTGAACCTTACGCCTTTTTTACTCTCTGATCGAGGTTCTCGGCATTGAAAAATCTTTGTAAACTAAAGCACACGTGTATATGTTGACATTTAACAGACATACAAACAGGAAAATCTAGAGCAATGGTGATATATATGCGGATTAGACACCAAAAAATAAACACTAAAAAAATGGCTACAATTTAAGGAATTTGTTTAGTGACGGCACAGATTCCTAATTGATGGAGAAAGGTATGGTGTCAAGAAAAGCTGCTTCCAGGAGGTTGTTAAGTATTTTCGCCCGAGGATTCCATTCTTGGGTGGTTGGTTTGGCCCTTGTTCCTGTAACTTGAATGCTAGCCCGGTATATCCCATTTTAGTATTACAGCATTGTGAACCTTACGTCTTTTTTACTCTCTGGTCGAGGTTCTCGTCATTAAAAAATCTTTGTAAACTATATCACACGTGTATAGGTTGACATTTTAGAGATATACAGTCAAGAAAATCAAGAGCAATGGTGATATATATGTGGATTAGACACCAAAAAATAAACGCTAAAAAATTGCTACAATTTAAGGAATGTGTTTTAGTGACGGCATCAGATTCCTAATTGATGGAGAAAGTTCAGGTGGCAAGAAAAGCTACATCCAGGAGGTTGTCAAGTGTTTTCGCTCGACGATTCCATTCTTGCGTGGTTGGTTTGGCCCTTTTTCTTGTAACTCGAGTCCTAGCCCGGTATATCCCATTTTAGTCTACACCATTGTGAACCTTACACCTTTTTTACTCTCTGATCGAGGTTCTCGGCATTGAAAAATCTTTGTAAACTAAAGCACACGTGTATATGTTGACATTTAAGAGATATACAGTCAAGAAAATCAAGAGCAATGGTGATATATATGTGGATTAGACACCAAAAAATAAACACTAAAAAATTGGCTACAATTTATGGAATGTGTTTAGTGATGGCATCAGATTCCTAATGGATGGAGAAAGGTCTGGTGGCAAGAAAAGCGGCTTCCAGGAGGTTGTCAAGTGTTTTCGCTCGACGATTCCATTCTTGGGTGGTTGGTTTGGCCCTTGTTCCTGTAACTCGAATTCTAGCAGTGGTTTCTAGTGACTTTTGTGTTGTCACTGGCAGTTGCTCTGGTATCTCATCCTCCAGAGTTGCCTTTTTGATAGGTTTTGGGGGTTTTTGAGTTTTCTTTTTGTATGGCTTTTTGGTGATTATAGGTGTGGGTTTCAAAGCAGTTGTTTTGCTACTTTGATCACCTTGAGCAGTGGGCTCAGCAGCAGATACCTGAGGAGCAGTGGTAGCTGCTAAATTCTGCTCAGGCAACTCTGCTTGTGTTTTGCAAGGTGTCGACATTCTTGTAAAAGTTTCAGTAGTTAAGCTGTTTATTTGAATAGATTCACCTTGTTTTATTGCAGCAACATCATTCTTACCAAGTTTCTTTTCAAAATAGTAACTTAGAAATCTTGGAAACAGTAAGAATGCTTTTGTTTCAACATTTTTAACCAGATCATTAAAGATTACCTGAGAATAATTAAAATTTTCTTTTTAAAGAATAGCATACCCCAGGTTTTGAATCTTTAATGGTATTTCATTAAAAGCAGTGGTTTTGTTTGAAACACACATTAGGAGGGTATGGAATAAAAATCTTGTTGTAGGGGGGAAGAAACCTTTTTGTAAGGTATCCCTTTTCATCATTATGTCTGCATACCCTCTTTCAATAAAGTCAGATTTTAACTCGTTTTTAGGGAAAGAAGTTATACCTTTCTGATCATCGAGTTGAAAGACCTCTGAGATGGATTGTGGTGTGATTTTGACTGCTTTACCCTTTAACGTGGAGTTAATGGCTATGACATCGTCGCCTTATTTATCAAGGGTTACATTCTTCCAAAACTCCCTTTGGGTTTGCAGGTAGATGGGTGCATCTGCTGTAAGCGAAGTTTTGTACTTTGACGCAGACATGAGATCAATGATGGAATCAAAAACCTCGATGGTGCCGGGTTTTGTGAGAAGACCCAGAAGGTTGTGAGAAGGTTTTTGTGGAATTTCAGTGGATTTGGCCTTTTGAGAGACCTCTTTTGAAGATGATTTGGAAGTGGGTTTTGCAGATGACTTCGATTTTGTCATTTTGGAGATGATGATCGAAGAAGATTGTGAAGAAGTTTGAGAAAAACTGCTTTGAGAAGAGAATTTTTAAGAATTGAAGTCGACAGTAAAACCCTGTTTGGGTGTTGAATGGGGGTTTTATAGGGAAAAAGTGAATGCTGACGTGGCAGCGGTTACAAAAGGACTGGCCACCATGTACTGCCCACATGCCAACCGCTGATGAAGAGATGTTTTATGGAGGACAATTGTTTTGAGAGAACCACTGATGAAGCAGATATCAATGGTTACAACGGTAACAATATGAGAGCAGTGGGTGTTTTTCACTATCAGTGGATAGCATATCAGTGGATAAGACACTGATTTTGAGCGTCAGTGCTTGCCAAGAAAATGAAGGATCAGGAGTTTGACTTTCAGCAGTGGACAGTATTTAGGAAACAAATGTTTGACCAAAACAGTGGTTAGGAGTAAAATAATGGTAAGGATTTGAAATGCTAGTATACCAGCAACTGTTAGTGCAACAGTGAATAAGCTTTTATAGATTTCTGACATTGGTTTAGTATCCCAGTGTTTTAAAATCTGTTAGCAATCAAACTTTGATCTGTGTTAAAATCAAACTTGAGTTTGACATGACCTTGATCTTGACACATACACCATTTCCTTTTGATCCATTTTTGAGGATAATATCACCAACAAAATAAAGGTTCTATATCCTGGCAGGAGATTGACACTTTTACAACCAAAAACCAGTAAAAGTATAAAATATATTATTCTTAAAAAATAAGGAATAATATATCCTGCTTTATTTGAGAAAATCCTTTTCCAGAAAAGTAATTAAAGGATTTTCTGAAAATAGCACAAAAAGGATCTGGTATATATTCAATAAAACTTATAATCATATCATTTTCAAGTTTATGAAAATGGTCAGTGGTTTTGACAACAGTGGTATGAAATTGTAGATACATTTTGACCACTGTTTGGTACCATTTTCTTGTCAGTTGATTGCAAAACTGAGGACACATGTACACATAAGTTTTTGAAAACCCTGTTTATAGATTTTGTTACCATGTGATGATTCTGATAGCTTGTCTAGTCCTCTTGTAAGTTTACTTACTGGAGATACTTATTTATACCTGAGCTTCCCTGTACCAATGAATGCACACAGTTGGATGATAACCATTGTTCACCCTATTTTTGGACTCTTAAGTGTTTTACATTTATACTCTTTTCTTTTGACAACAAAAGTTTTGAGATAAACACACTTTTGAGATTTTGAAATTTTTCTTTTTCCCCTTTTTCCCGTCTCATTCATAAGAACAGAAATTCTCACTGAGAGGTTTTATTGAAGGAATATTTATTTCAAAATCATTTTGCAGTAATGTTTTGAGAGATTTGGTCATTTCTGCACATGCTTATGCCAAATTTCACATTACCCATGATCTGGACATTTTTTACTGCTGATTTTCTTAATGTATTCTTAACACAATTGATTTTTGGTCCTTTTGAAGGACTCTCAACCTGTTTTTCAATACATAAGATCTAACCGACTAAAGTTTTAATTTCCCTGTTTTTTAGTAAACAAAAACGCTAATGCTTTTATGATCATAGGTTTTTGTTGACCTGAGGTTCATACCTTAGTAGCGAACACGATGGAAACCACAAAAACTTCATAACAACAATTGAAATCAATTTTCGTAAATAATTTTACCATAGTTATCAAATATATTTTCAGATCTGAAAACTGTAGGTGGTTTATGTATGATATCACTTGTTATGTGAAGCTTGTATGTCCTATGACATCTTGGTTGTTTTACAGAGCCTTTGAGTAGTCACTTTGAACGTGATTTCTCGTTACTCTGTTTTTCAACTAAATACCATCAACCTTAGTATCAATGAATTTTGAGCTGAACTGTTATGTCAAATTGACTCTTAGATCGAATTTGACTGTCCAAGCTCTGATACCAATTGTTAGGATCTGAGTTTGGTTTTGATTGTGTTTTGTGTTTGAATTAAGATGAAGATGAATGAGTTGTGTAGCGGAAATATAATGAAAACAAACTTTACACACAATCAAACGAGAGAATTGCTTTAATCAAACATTTTCCACAAAGAACCGAAAGATTGAATTTATTTCAATAATGATTACAATGCAATGTATGAATAACGATTGAAACAATATCCCATTTTAGTGTTACACCATTGTGAACCTTACGCCTTTTATACTCTCTGATCGAGGTTCTCGGCATTGAAACATCTTCATAAACTAAATCACACGTGTATATGTTGATATTTAAGAGATATACAGTCATGAAAATTAAGAGCAATAGTGATATATATGCCGATTAGACACCAAAAAATAAACACTAAAAAAATGGCTACAATTTAAGGAATGTGTTTAGTGACGGGATCAGATTCCTAATTGATGGAGAAAGGTATGGTGGCAAGAAAAGCTGCTTCCAGGAGGCTGTCAAGTGTTTTCGCTCGACGATTTGTTTTCGCTCGACGATTCCATTCTAGGGTGGTTGGTTTGTCCCCTGTTCCTGTAACTCGAATCCTGACTCGGTATATCCCATTTTAGTTTTACACCATTGTGAACCCTATGCCTTTTTAACTCTCTGATCGAGGTTCTCGGCATTGAAAAATATTCATAAACTAAATGACACGTGTATATGTTGACATTTTAGAGATATACAGTCAAGAAAACCAAGAGCAATGGTGATATATATGCTGATTAGATACCAAAAAACAAACACTCAAAAAATGGCTTCAATTTAAGGAATGTGTTTAGTGACAGCATCAGATTCCTAATTGAAGGAGAAAGGTCTGGTGGCAAGAAAAGCTGCTTCCAGGAGGTTGCCAGGTGTTTTCGCTCGACGATTCCATTCTTGGGTGGTTGATTTGGCCCTTGTTCCTGTAACTCGAATCCTAGCCTGGTATATCCCATTTTAGTTTTACACCATTGTGAACCTTACGCCTTTTTTACTCTCTGATCGAGGTTCTCGGCATTGAAAAATCTCCGTGAATTAATCACACGTGTGTATGTTGACATTTAAGAGATATACAGTCAAGAAAATCAAGAGCAATGGTGATATATATGCGGATTAGACACCAAAAAATAAACACTAAAAAATGGATACAATTTAAGGAATGTGTTTAGTGACGGCATCAGATTCCTAATTGATGGAGAAAGGTCTGGTGCCAAGAAAAGTTGTTTCCAGGTGGTTTTCAAGTGTTTTCGCTCGACGATTCCATTCTTGGGTGGTCGGTTTGGCTCTTGTTCCTGTAACTAGAATCCTATCCCGGTATATCCCATTTTAGTTTGACACCATTGTGAACCTTACGCCATTTTTACTCTCTCATCGAGGCTTTCGGCATTGAAAAATCTTCGTAAACTAAATCACACATGTATATGTTAACAATTAAGAGATATACATTCAAGAAAATCAAGAGGAATGGTGATATATATGCGGATTAGACACCAAAAAGTAATCACTCAAAAAATGCTACAATTCAAGGAATATGTTTAGTGACGGCATCAGATTCCTAATTGATGGAGAAAGGTCTAGTGGCAAGAAAAGCTGCTTCCAGGATGTTGTCAAGTGTTTTCGCTCGACGATTCCATTCTTGGGTGGTTGGTTTCTCCCTTGTTCCTGTAACTCGAATCGTAGCCTGGTATATCCCATTTTAGTTTTACACCACTATGAACCTTACGCCTTTTTTACTCTCTGATCGAGGTTCTCGGCATTGAAAAATTTTCGTAAACTAAATCACACGTGTATACGTTGACATTTAAGAGATATTGAATCAAGAAAATCAAGAGCAATGGTGATATATATGCGGATTTGAAACCCAAAAATAAACACTCAAAAAATGGCTACAATTTAAGGAATGTGTTTAGTGACGGCATCAGATTCCTAATTGATGGAGAATGGTCTGGTGGCAAGAAAAGCTGCATCCAGGAGGTTGTCAAGTGTTTTCGCTCGATGATTCCATTCTTGGGTAGTTGGTTTGGCCCATGTTCCTGTAACTCGAATCCTAGACGGTATATCCCATTTTAGTTTACACCATTGTGAACCTTACGCCTTTTTTACTCTCTGATCGAGGTTCTCAGCATTGAAAAATCTTTGTAAACTAAAGCACACGTGTATATGTTGACATTTAAGAGATATACAGACAAGAAAATCAAGAGCAATGGTGATATATATGCGGATTAGACACCAAAAAATAAACACTAAAAAATGGTTACAATTTATGGAATGTTTTTAGTGACGACATCAGATTCCTAATTGATAGAGAAATGTCTGGTGTCAAGAAAATCTGCTTCCAGGAGGTTGTCAAGTGTTTTCGCTCTACGATTGCATTCTTGGGTGGTTGGTTTAGCCCTTGTTCCTGTAACTCGAATGCTAGCCCGATAGATCCCATTTTAGTTTTACACCATTGTGAACCTCACACCTTTTTTACTCTCTGATCGAGGTTCTCGGCATTGAAAAATCTTCGTAAACTAAATCACACGTGTATATGTTGACATTTTAGAGATATACAGTCAAGAAAATCAAGAGCAATGGTGATATATATGCGGATTAGACACCAAAAATAAACACTCAAAAAATGGCTACAATTTAAGGAATGTGTTTAGTGACAGCATCAGATTTCTAATTGATGGAGAAAGGTCTGGTGGCAAGAAAAGCTGCTTCCAGGAGGCTGTCAAGTGTGTTCGCTCAAAGATTACCTTCTCGGGTGGTTGGTTTGGCCCTGGTTCCTGTAACTCGAATCCTAGCCCGGTATATCCCATTTTAGTTTTATACCATTGTGAACCTTACGCCTTTTTCACTCTCTGATCGAGGTTCTCGACTTTGAAAAATTTTCGTAAACTAAATCACACGTATAAATGTTGACATTTAAGAGATATACACTCAAGAAAATCAAGAGCAATGGTGATATACATGCGGATTAGACACCAAAAAATAAACACTCAAAAAATGGCTACATTTTAAGGATTGTGTTTTGTAATGGCGTCAGATTCCTAATTGATGGAGAAAGGTCTGGTGGCAAGAAAAGCTGCTTCCAGGAGGTTGTCATGTGTTTTTGCTTGACGATTCCATTCTTGGGTGGTTGTTTGGCCCTTGTTCCCGTGACTCGAATCCTAGCCCGGTACGAAACTGTAGTGTGTGGGTTCGTGCAAAGGTATAGTATTGCAGATTTCGGGCATGAGTTTAGCAATATGCGGGTTCGTATGAAACCCCTACTGGGTTTGCATGAAGCGGTCTGTTGGTACTAAGACTATAGACTAGGTCAATTCTATACGACTCGACCTAATTCCCTATTGTTCTGGCTCTGATACCAATCTATCACACCCCAACCGATGGCGGAATCATCGGGGCATGGCACTATGTGAAACAGATTGTTCATGAGAATCCATAACAACTGTTAACATGTAACGGGTGAAGCATGTAACTATCAACAATATTACAACCTAACCACGAGACTGCGTTGTAGAGTATGCATCACACATCTTCACCGAAGCAAACACGTGAAGTAAAGTAATGTGATCCCTAGCAACCCCTGTCACACAGGTGCTGAGTCCAAAATATAGTACTATCGTTGCTAGAGGCGGTCTAGTGTAACACTGTATAAGCATAGTAACAGGCATTCAACAAATAACGTATAGCATGCAGGAGCAGTTAGCGTTTATAAAGTGTTTGCGTTGTGTGTTGTGTTTTGATATAGAACGTATGTAACACCCAAAAGTGCGTTCAACGAAAATGGGTTCGAGTATACTCACAGTGTGTGTTTAGAAAGTAAACACAATCTGGATTGGATTGAAGGGAGTGCGTCGGGTCAGCCTGTGCACGGAAACAGCCTGTGAAGGGGTCCGGCCCATTTTGACAATCATGCTATTCTTGATGAAAATTCATGTTTAACCCGTTAATCAGTCCATCTGTTTGGTGGAAATCAGTTTTTAAGTCGGCTTTCCACTAAGGAACGAGTCGAGAGTCTGATTGAGTCCCGATTCCATCAAAGTTGTGCAAAAACTGAAGAAAAGTTCAAAACAAGTTGTAAAAATATGGAAATCTTTCATAACTCAAATGAAAAGTGTGAAATCCTTTAGATCCAGAGGGGTCCGGCCCATTTAGATAAACATGCTATTCTTGATGAACGTTCATGTTTAACCCGTTAATCAGTCCATCTGTTTGGTGGAAATCAGTTTTTAAGTCGGGTTTCGACTAAGGAACGAGTCGAGAGTCTGATTGAGTCCCGATTCCATCAAAGTTGTGCAAAAACTGAAGAAAAGTTCAAAACAAGTTGTAAAAATGTGGAAATCTTTCATAACTTAGTTGAAAAGTGTGAAAATCCTTTAGATCTGGAACCAATCTCGATTAAATGATGCACCACAACAGTTTTCCTAAGTAAACGAGTGGAAACCACCTTCGAGAGGTCCAAATCAGTGGATTTCGAGAAAAAGTTAGTGTGTGTGATTTTGATGTAGACGATGGAGTAGAAGTGATTAGAGATGAAGATTAGCGAAGATTTGAGAGAAAAAGCTTACAAATTGGCCTTGAATCGCGACTGAGTCTTGGGGAGCGAATGGGAGTGTCAAAGTGTTGAAATGAGGGCGTACGACTAGTATTTATTGGGGAAGGGCGAGATTTAAGGCGGTGCGAGTGGCAGCGGTCGGATAGCTCCATTCGGTCGAATGGCCATCCGGAGGGATGGTCATCCGGGTGGATGGTCATCAGAGCAGATGTCCATTCGGACGGCTTGGTTTGCATTTGTTAGTTTTCTAGCTTTGGTTCGTTTGTTAAGCATTGCGTTGCGTTTAATTGAGTTGCGAGTGAGCGTGTGAGTGTATAAGCGTCGCGTTGATAACCACATAATCATTCAACAAATAATCACACAAATAACACACATAAAATAATTAATTTCACGTTTCGTGTCTGCGTTGAGTTTGGTTTGCAATAGAGTTTAGTGTAAATAAGCAATGTAAAATGCGATAAAATGCGTTTAAGTGGTAAGAGTTATAATAAGCGTCGTAATATGCGTTTAAAATGTGTTAAAATTGTAGTTTAACCCATAGCGTTAATCGAATCCCAAGAGTACTAGCGTTTACGAAAGAAATGACGGCGGTAGGTAACGATCCGAAAAGTCGGGTTGTTACATAATTGAATGATTAGCCTGTTAAATTATTATTTTTGTAATTATTTACAATTTAATTGATTTATAAAATAAAAATATTGGTTTTGGTTATTTGTCTAAATATTTAATTGGGTATTTTAAGTCTCCAAATAGGGGAACCCAATTTCGTAGAGTTGTTGCTTGTTATTTATTTTATAAATCTTTAGGGTTTGTTATATTAATTTTTACGATAAATATCTTGTCGGATTTCACAAATTGTGTGGTTGTATATTTAGTGGATCGCATCTTCACAAATAGTGAGTAAATTATATTCCACATTTTGCATTAACTTTTTGGGGTGTATCATTCTATCACAAATTTTCTTATTCATTTTTAATTATTATCAAGCATGCAATATAAGTATGTAGTTCATTTGTTATTTGGTTGTGTGTTCATTCAGTTATTGAATTTAGTCAAGCAAGCATATTGTGGATTCACGCCCTTTCCTTAATAGTATAGGATGTGGTATCGAATCACACGTTCTTTCATGGGATGACCTTTTTTCATTACTTTGGGAAGTTGGTATCGTGACCTCATTTAGTCACACCCTTTTGGGTGTGGGATACAAGCATTTGGTTTTGGTTTATTTTGTCACACCCCCAAATTACCATATGCTGGTATTACCACGAGGCGTGTGACGTGTCAGGATCTAGCCACTAATCATGTCGAACTAATAGTAAATAATATTAAACACAATCATCATGTCCAACATGAATAGTGTATTCCAAAATAAACGTTTCAAACAAAAGTATGTATTCAGCGGAAGCAAAAGTAAATGTTTCAAAACAACCAAAACCATATTGTTTTAAAATGCATAATATTAAATGTTCTCTTCAAACAACACACAAAATGACACTTCAAGATCCTCAAACTGCTAGTTATGTGCACTGATGTACCTAACGACCTGCAAATCATGCATAAGAGTGTCAACAGAAAGTTGGTAAGTCCACTGGCTTTGTTCAACGTAAATAATACATTCAAACATTTGAGATAAGGGTTATGTGGGTTCATCTACAAAATATGGTGTTAAAATATGACCAAATAGCCAAATCATTTTGAATTCAATAGAATTAAAAGCTTCAGTTGTTATCTAGAAGAAAAACCGTACTCCAATTGTTATGTGTAGGTAAATTAAACCAATTGCATATATAAATATCCTTTATTATATTTATATAAATACATGATATTTTAAAATGAGAATCTAAAAAATTTGGGGGTCCAAACATAGGGTTTACTTTTTTTATTAAGTAGGCACCCCTGTATAGGACGACTATACAGTTATCAAAGTAGGAAACAATAATAGGTGTGCGTTTACCTCACACATCACCAATCGCGGGTTTCATTAAGACGTTTGAGATATACCAGCCTGACATATGACAAGCAAACTTAGATAATCTAAATACATACGAGAAAATAAAAACAAAAATCAAATATGAATTATTTTCTACTTTTTAAATAATACAATTTACCATGTCAAAAGGCTTTAGCTAGTAATATTTATAAATCATCATTGTTAAGTAAAAATCACACCTTAATATTATAATTTTGTTTTAATCCATATAAGATTTTTAAAACTATATTTTTTAATTTTTAATTTTACAACATCGTTTGATTACTGTTTTCTTTTTTTCTATTTTCTTTTTTTTTTTTTGCAATTTCGCCTTTGACTTTCTCAAGTAGTTTGAATGATTTTGGATTTTACCTATCTTAATTGAGCCCTTGAAACGCCATGAACAATCAACATGTTATACTCTGCTCCTAAATAATTAGCCAGGCCCGTTTGTGATGTGAGATCGGTGAATAACACCAAACCTAATATGTATAACCAACAAAACAAGCAAAACACATAAAATCCTCATAACTACACGTCAAAGTGATGTGAGATCGGTGAATAATTGCAAATCTAACATTTATAAGCAACAAACAAACAGAAAAAAAAAACACAAAATCCTCATAACTACACGTCAAATAAGGAACAAAAAAATCCTCATAACTACACATCAAATAAGGAACAAAAAAAATATTTGTTACATATTCTTCTTCATTTGTTTCTAGATCCATTTTAGAACATGCTTATATAAAAATAAAAATTCTAAAAATGTATTTGGTAACGAATTTCTTAAATTTTCAAACCGATAGAGTTAGTATGCTTATATGTTACATCAACACCAACAAAATCAAAGCATACATATCCATACAATTAATTAAACCAAAATTCTCACATTAGTACTTTTGAAAACAAAAAGTGATTTTTAAAAATGTAAAGAAAGATTATGAGGCAAATCAAATTAGATAAAAGTAAAATAAACAAAAACTCTTACATTTGCACCGAAAAAGAGATGCCATCTTTGGGGCAAGGATGTGGATGAAGGAGAGAAGAAAGGGTGCGGCGGTGATTGAGTGATTATAATGAAAATGGTATTGTGTTCGTTTAAATAGGAACTATGGGGTTACCCTAATGCAAATTTTACTATAATTACCCTAAGAATTTTAAGAGCTTTCAAAACGGAACCCAACTATTATAGAAAATATCATTTTGATCTATCACAATGCAAATAAAGTTATTCTTTTACTAGTAAATTAGAGTTTTCGACCTTTAGGTATATTGTGAATTTCACATTTAATCCTAAAGATAACGAACCGACAATGTTGACCCTTTATGTTCATATGTTGTGTAGTTTATCTCTTGTCGTTTAACGACCGTTAGTTTTATATGTAAAGTTCGGTTACGTGTCTTGCACATTAATAGGGCAAATTGGATTTATTTTTACCCTTTTAATTAAAAAAGTAAATTACGTTTTTGGCGCATGTGGTTAAGTTACTTTAACTCTATCAGCTCATAAAGGAGTTTTATGACACTTCAACCACCAATGCCATTTTCCTAACTTTTTAAGCCCCTAAAATTTACTCCATCCATGTTATTCCTTAAAATCCTGGTACCTGTCCTTTACATGAGGGGCACTTTAGTCAAATCTTGTTTAATACAAGAGGTAACTTAAAATATGAAGGACACTGGCTTATAAACCCGTGTATTACTAAGGATTAAAAAAATCTAGATTAACTATCATCTTAACTTGTAACTGTTATAAACATGTGTATTACATGGGTTGAATATATAAAAAAAAGTAAATCATAAATTTCAATATAATCCTTATTACACGATTAAAGAATGTAATAGTATTATAATCTTATACATTCATAATTCATGAATTTTATAATCTAGAAAATCAATTAAAAAATAGAAAATAAATCAATATAAATATTTCAAACATTGTTACTAATTTATTTTTTACATAATATATAAATATTCTGATTTTTTAAAGAAATTTAATTGTTTTCCTTTTTTGTCGGGAGAATTGATCAAAGAAAATGTTAGGAAACGGGCTGTAATTGTTGGTAATTATTTGCAATTAATTGATCTTATAAAATTAAATAGTAAATATATTATTTTATAAATTTGATTATTTTAAAAATAAATACATATTAAACCTAAAATCAGATTTGTTATTCCAATAAATGAGTTTCTAATAATTTGGAATAATTTTGGCACTTATTGAATGATTAACTTGTTAAATATTATTTTTGTAATTATTTACAATTTAATTGATTTATAAAATAAAAATATTGGTTTTGGGTATTTTTCTAAATATTTAATTGGGTATTTTAAGTCTCGAAATAGGGGAACCCAGTTTCATAGAGTTGTTGCTTGTTATTTATTTTATAAATCTTTAGGATTTGTTATATTAATTTTTAAGATAAATATCTTGTCGGATTTCACAATTTGGGTGGTTGATTTGGCCCTTGTTCCTGTAACTCGAATTCTAGCCCGGTATATCCCATTTTAGTTTTACACCATTGTGAACGTTACTACTTTTTACTCTCTGATCGAGGTTCTTTGTGACCTGCGTGATTAATTGATGTGTTTGATTACAATGAACGTTATGATTTTATATGTTATGTGTTGCGTAGTTGTAATGTGAAACTGGTCCGGTCGCACAAATAATTGGGCCAATTTTACTCGCTTTGAACCCGTGGCCCAAGGGCAACCCAAGGATGGGTTCGGTAAGACCAAAGTGAGATGCTTCAACTATCAAAGTTATGGGCATTTTGCTAGGGAATGTCAAAAAAAAAGAAGGAGACTTCGAGTCAGAGTTCAAACAATAGGAATGAATCAAACAACTCTAACTCGAGAGCGCTAATCTCTATAGCTAGAGAAGGTTCATATGACTGGAGTGTTCACTTGGAAAATGATGACAATGTCACTCAGACATTCATGGCAAAGATAACGCCTGTTGATGATAGTGAAGCTACAGTAAATGATGCTAAAGTTGAGAAGAAAAGTGAAGCTGAGGTAGATAAGGCTGATCAGACAATAGATACTGAAAACGAAAAGAAAAAGTCTGACAATGAAAAGGAAGCTGAAGAAAAGGAAGCTAAATACAAAAGAATGGAAGCTCAACTTGCAGATAATTGGGCCAATTTTACTCGCTTTGAACCCGTGGCCCAAGGGCAACCCAAGGATGGGTTCGGTAAGACCAAAGTGAGATGCTTCAACTGTCAAAGTTATGGGCATTTTGCTAGGGAATGTCAAAAACAAAAGAAGGAGACTTCGAGTCAGAGTTCAAACAATAGGAATGCATCAAACAACTCTAACTCGAGAGCGCTAATCTCTATAGCTAGAGAAGGTTCATATGACTGGAGTGTTCACTTGGAAAATGATGACAATGTCACTCAGACATTCATGGCAAAGATAACGCCTGTTGATGATAGTGAAGCTACAGTAAATGATGCTAAAGTTGAGAAGAAAAGTGAAGCTGAGGTAGATAAGGCTGATCAGACAATAGATACTGAAAACGAAAAGAAAAAGTTTGACAATGAAAAGGAAGCTGAAGAAAAGGAAGCTAAATACAAAAGAATGGAAGCTCAACTTGCAGCGCTAATGGCTAATCTTGACAAACAAACTAGAGAGGTATAGTCTAATTTTGTGTGTTTAAAATGTCGTGAACTACAGGGTGAGGTAGACAGGTTGTCAGCACAAAACCAAAGTCTGGTGGGCGAGATGTCTAACATTAAAGAATCTAACTTTTTTGCTAAAAGAAACGAATCTTTATACTTGAAGAAAATAAAAGGTTATGAAAGTAAAATTGAAGCGTTAACCTGCAAATTAAACGAAAAACTTCAAGTCATAGACTTAGCTCATGAAATGATGGCTGAAAAAACAAAAGCGATTTCTGAAAAATGCAAAGAGTTGTCAGATGCACAACTCAAAATTGTTGAACATGAAAAGAAATTAGGTCAATTCAGGGACTCTACTTTTGTAATGAAACATATGATGGGTGGCTTGAAGAAGAGTAATGACAAAACCAGTGTGGGATTCCATGGTTTCAATGAAGTTCCACCTCCTGTTAGTCATGACTATTCTTTCTTGCCTGATGAAGATGATCTCATGGACTTTGTGTCAACATCACCAAGTAGTTCCACATCAAGTCAAGGAAATGAGTCTGCGTGTGATGATGCTAAGAAGAATAATAATAGCAAACCAGTTTTGAAAAAGGAAACTTCACTTCCTAAGAATAAGAATCCAACTGTTGTTAAACAGATTAATTTTGTTCAAGGAAGTGACATGAAAAACGAAACAGCTGTTATTGAAAACGAATCTAATGTAGAGTTTGCTAAAAACAAGAACAAAGAAAATTCTAAAACTAAGCAAACTGAACCAAATTCCTCTAAGGCATCATCATCAAAACCTGAATCTAGTTCAAAGGCTTCAGATAAGAAGTCTTCGAAAAAGAGATCGTGCTTCAAATGTCACACCAAAGGACATGTAGCTAGCTGCTGTCCTAACAAAAAGAATGAAGCACAAGTTAGTGAGAGGAAGAGAGCTGCAGTTCACCAAGAATGAACAATTATAATTCTAATAATTTCAGAAGTCAAGGTCAATATCAAAATCGATACCAAAATGATGGTGGTCGAACTTTTTGTAACAGTAGCTTTAGAAATTACAGCAATAATGCTTCTTGGAATCAAAATTCAAGGTATCAAAATCAAAATTTCCAAAGGTCAAATAGTCCAAACACATATAGTAACTCTTAGGACCAAAGACCTAGTGGAAATCAAAATCAAATTCCATCAACAGGTCTGAGATCCACGACTCCAGTTAGGAGTAATGGATATTGGATGGATGTTCCAGTAGTTGGTGAATTTGGACGATCCAAGACCATTAAGGCTTGGGTCCCCCAATCTAACTAATTTCTTAGTTGGTGTGTGCAGGAGCTGCTAAGGAGGATTATCAACTTATGTTGATAGTGGCTGCTTGAGGCACATGATGGGGGATGTGAAATTGTTGACAGAGTTTGAAAATAATGATAATGGACATATGAATATTAAATGATTTAAAACGAAGTTCAAAGTGCTGAAAAGAAACTAATTGAACTTCATAGAGTCGACACACTAGATAACCTGGCAGATCTTTAAACTAAAGCTTTTGACAGGGCTCGCTTTGAACATTTAGTCGAACTCAACGGGATGAGAAATCCTGAATAACTGTTTTTTCATAAGAATTTTGTAAATAGTTTACTGCTTTTCTTAAAAAAACAAAAATACAAAAAAATTGAAAAATAAAAAACATAAAAAAAATTGAAAATCAAAATTGAGTTATCACTGTGTGAAAAAGAAGAAATGATAGTACATCAGCAAGTGAGACTGTCACACTGAAAATGAACTAAAATTGCTTAAGTGTGATAGCAGCTTCATCATACGATGTATCAGTAGGCAAAAAGCATGAAATAATCAACTTACCAAATTGATATAAACCTAAATAAATTGTGTATGAGTGGGGAACACATCAGTGGTCTATGGTTTAATGACCTTAAATCTTGTGTTTATTGATTGCCAAAATCTAAGGTTTTGGGTCTTTATACTGTTATTTCATCTGGGGATATCAGGGTTGTCCTTCTGCTGCATCCAGATACATGCTGACCTAGGCACAACCAGGATATCTTAAAAGAGCTAAAAATGTCAAATCCCATAAATGAAGAAGCTCTCCTAGAGAGTCATTCAAAATGTGCAAAATGCATAAATCGTACCAAAAAATGGTATTTGTCTTAGCCCTCGTTAGATATTTTGGTCTCTTTGTTGTACGGAAGTACTGACCTGTTCACCAATTATCTAAACGTTGAAAAACAAAGCGGATGAATTCAGTATACTCACCTACTACGATGAATCTTTGTGCATACATTGATCGCGGGGGTATATCCTGAAGTGGGACACACTAATATATCAGAAATAAAATTAACTTAACGTATCATACGGTAATGGTACTTGAAATGTTCATGCATTTTGTTTAAGTGGACAAACATACTGGTAATCGTCTTGGACAGCTTTTCACGAAAAATTACATAAAGAATTATCTAATAGTGTGAAAACAGTTTGATTCTGTTGATATGACCTTCTTACCAGTGATTCTCACAAAAATAGAGTGTTTATTGCTTTTGTATTTACTTGCTTTCAGAAAATGTAAAAATCCAAAAATAGTGTCTTTTTCTGTTTAAAAATTCTTAACGTACGGAAAACTGTTATTCTTGGAGGAATTGTTACTAATAGGGGGAGACGGTGTTAGAAAGTGAGTTCAAAATCTTAAATCAGACAGGGTCTTGTGTGTTGGACAAAAACTTTTGCGTGTTGGTGATAAGTTGAAAATGCTTAATCTGTGATACAGATTAACTATCTCTTGAAAAAATAATAATTTACTTAACTGTGTTGAAAAATTCTTATGGTTTCTCGAGGTGTTTGTTTTATAGTATACAGATTGAAGCAGTGTGTTGCTGAGAAGTTAAAGTGATGAGTTGCTGTGAAGAGGTGAGAGTTTGATTGGATCCATGGTAGAACCTCCTTTCTACATTGCAAACAAGTTGAAGAGTTTGAAGATTGCTATACATATGCTGAACTAGAGTTTACTCAAACGCTAAAGTTTTTGAAGATTTGGTGATTGGATGCATCAGCTTAGGGGGAGTTTGTTGCTGACAGAAGC
>JARYGA010018654.1:0-49829 GCA_030545235.1 Helianthus tuberosus | reverse complement strand
ACTTTGTTGTTGACTCGTTGTTACATGCCTTGCAGGTCGTTAGGTACTTATGGAGCTTGCACGAGGAGGCGTGGTCGTTGTGGGACATGGACAACTGTGTGCCATGTTAAACATTTAAACATTTGAACTTATATTTGGTTTTGGATTTAATCATTATGCTTCCGCTTGCAACTTAAAATATGTTTTGTTTGGACACCAATTGTATTGGTTGGATTTTCTAATTACTTACATGCTTGTTCAATATGATTGGTGGCTGGATCCTGGTCAGTCACGCCTCCAGGCGGTGATACTCCGCGTGTGGATTTTGGGGGTGTGACAGATTGGTATCAGAGCCATTGGTTATAGTGAACTTGGTTTTAAAAAGGGGAAAAGCTTTTTGATAAAACCAGACTATAACCTGTACAGTGCTCAATGATCCACAACGACGCTTCGCTCCACGTGCAAGACTCCACACTATAGGTGATATGATTTATGTTTATATTGCCTACTTGCTAGTTACATAGAACTTTGCTCATGATATGCTTAGATAAACGTAACAACTATTGTTTGAAAACACTTGTGTGCTTACTCTCTTCTGTCATCACACTCTCGCGAACCTCTCTCACCCATGTTTCCTTTGATGTGACAGTACACACTTGTTTATGACGAAACACACGAACACACACTCGTCACTATAGCAAGATGGCATGGATTGCTTGCTCACCTTATGATGCGTTGATAGTATGCCATAGTCCTTAGGTTTTTGTGATCTTATTACATTGACGACCTCCGTTTGACATCTGAGTTTGAGGAATCATTTGACATGAGTTAGGAGGAACTGAGGTGAGCATGCAAATCGTAATATTATTGTGGGTGCACACATAATAATAATGTGGGGTGCATGCGAGTCCCAGTGAGGCTTAACAAGTGAAAAAGGGGTTCCATTCCATTATTTGATCGATGTGAAACATAACAAACCTATAGGGGCATAGCAGTGATTGTCCCCTACTCGAACATGAACTTTTCATTCCTCTCTGGATCCTTTCGAATCTCGATGCTATCGAGTATTACCTGAACACCCATCTGAACGCCTAGCGAACTATGTAGAATGTTAGGTGCTTGTACAAACATCCCCGAGTTGGATGTTGCAATGACAATGATTGGTCTATATCTTTCTCACCTTTCTTCGTTTGCTGGAACTTAACGTATTGACGCCTTAGATTTCGAAGTGCGATCACTTCTGCAACACTCTCGTAACATACCGTGTATTACTCAGTCAACTTGCAAGAACGATGGACTTCAGCATTTGAACGACCCTAGTTACCAACAACGAACATCAGCGATTTGACTCCAATCGAATCCTTAACCCCAGCCAGCGACTCATGGGAGTCAACTTTTACGAATTAATCGGGACATAAACGATGACAATCGACCATGGTATGGAACGTGAAACTGCCAGCACAAGGGGTAGCGCCTTAGAACGTGGCACGGAACATGAAAAGATGGACCCTGTCGATGAAAGATCATAGAGCTCCGTTTCAAACGACAGCAATGGAGGCAACAGTCACGGCAACATCAAGGTACTTGATATGGCAACCAACAGTATAGAAAGGAAGGTGCCTACGACTTGGAGTGGCTGTCGCTAAATCAAAACGATAACAACCAAGGAAACGACGGTCGTACTGGAAATCCTCGCAACGAGTACAACAACACGGGAAATGATGCTCATAGAGGGACATTAGGGATTGGCGTGGGCGACGCCGGGATTATAACAACATGGTAGCCTACGTGTTCTTGGTGACTAATCACTTCGCCACTGTTCTGCTTAACCCTGATGCTTCTTGAAACCCAACCTGTTGTGGAATCGGCTGATGGCGAAAACAATAAAACCACTACTGAGGCTGAAGCTACTGCGGAATTTCGGGACGAAATTCCAAACCAACGGGGGAATGATGTGACACCCCAGGAAACCATGCAACCTAACTAGCTTCCCCAGTAACTACGTGCTAAATTTCGGGACGAAATTTCTCTCAACTTGGGGATGATGTGACAACCCGTAACTTCGATGTAAAAACCATTCGTTTCGCTTTTACAAGTTAATTATATACTTGTCTAATTTATTTTAAACAACGAATACTTGAAGCAAAATCCTTATTGGGTCGGACCGACCCGAACCATTTGAACCAAAACACCTGTTTCACTTGTCGATCCAACTCACTCGCATAACTCGAAACTTAGAACCATAACTTAAATCTTATACATTCATTATTATTGATTTATTATTCTTTTAGATTAGTTGTTTATGAGTTAAAATATATATATATATCATAATATGTATGTATGTTAAATAATCAGTCAATAGGAGCCACCCCAAATATTATTCGTTTTTCTTTCTTTTGTGGACAGCCCTTATCGGCCCAACCAAACTCCATATTATTTATTTCTTGATTTCGGCCCACCCAAAATAATATTGACTTTTTACATTACATCTATAACTGGAATATGATATGTACGTAATCTCTTTCATATTCCACAATTATCACATAACAAACCCAACCCCCTACTGGTTGTGCGACGGCATACGACCCCCCCCCCCTCTTCGAAACATCATCCTTTTGGATCAAGCTTGTGGTTAGTAAATTGTACTCGCACTGAATCTTGTTCGTTTAATCTTGTTTATATGTATGCCTGATTGACATGGGGTGTTTATACGTGATATATGACAATCATATTATAGTTATATGATAGATTTATTAGACTGTTGAATAAGTAACAAAATCTTGTATTTGTGGTCGGCTATATGAATTGAATGTCTCATAAATTCAGAATGATAATAATAATGATAACTGTGTATGGGCCGATCAATAGGGTTAAGGAATGTGATCCGCATGCTGTGATATTTAGGTATAGGTTGTACAAATCCTAGACATAATGATTGTGAACATTGATTCCCCTCTGAAAGTTGCACATGATCTCAACCTAACATTAGTCAAACTCACCATAAATCTAAGTGGTCCAATAACCTCTTGAGGTGGGTTGTAGTTGTCGGCCATGATTTATAAACAATTAGATTTTTTTTGTGTATTACATGTTATGATTGTGATTTAAGTTATGCCTTTGCATGAATGATCCGTTGATTTCCTGATGATCTGGATCTGTTGAATGATGACTGAATAGTAATCTGATGATATGATCGATTGTGTTTATTCATGATTAGATCTGATGTAGCAAATGATTACTTGCAGCTGTTGTAACGATTATGTTTCTGAGATTTCTTAACTGTTGATGATAATGATGTTAACTTTGTCCCAACGAAAACACATATCCAACGAAATCACTTTCTGATTTCGTCATCTGGGTGTTTTCGCCCAGAAAGGTGATTTCGTGACATGTGTCTTGGTCCAGCATTCTAGACAGTAACCCTGTTAAGTATGCATGAAATTCTGTAAAGTATGTAACTCTATTAAATAAGTGAACTCCAGTTAAACTGGTAAGTTGATAACCTATTTGTTTGTGAGTCCAGTTAGATAATTAACACTGTTAGTTTGTAACTCTGCCAAATTGATCATGTTATTAAGTTTATTAACTCCTGTTAAGTTCATAACTCTGTTTAGTCCTTTAACTGAGTTAGGTTATTAACTCTATTAACTTGATTAACTCTGTTAAGTGGGTAACTCTACTAGTATGCTAACTCTGTTATATTAACCATGTTATGTGAGTTAACTGTGATATGTTCTGATTAACTCTGTTATGCATGTGAACTCTGCAAGGTGTGTTAATCCAGTTAAGTGCGGTAACCTTGTTAAACCCATTAACACCGTTAGTTATGTTAATGAATGATATTGTTAGATTAAACTGAGAAAGCCTTTATGTGAAACATGAATTGAATGCATGTGATCAGCTGTTGTGTAATGCATGATGTTAATTGCCAGATGCACCTTGTAGTATTAATTGCATGGGAATCTTTACGTACATGAACTGATTGAGTATTACGTGCATACTATAGGACGTGATTGATTTCTTGCGAACACAAAGTTTAGCATACCGAGCAAACCAAGGTGAGTTCACACTTTCCACAAGGCATGGGATTCCCAAGGGTTGGGAATGGGTAAAGGATTTAAACTGAAACTGCGTGATCTCCTAGTTTGGGACACGTACACACCCTCTTTGTTGAAGGGTGACAACATGTGATACGTATTTAATCGGAACCTGCGTAATCTCCTGGTTTGGGGATTTCGTACACACCATCTTTATTGAAGGGTGACAACACGGATACTAGACCAAAACTCTCTATCATGAAGTCCCTCCTTTTATATCGACTTAATCGCCGGGCCAATGGCGAGCGGGTCATTAGTTAGATAGCGCTATTTAGGTTTGACAAGCCTCACACCGTGCCGCAGAGGACGGGCGTGAACTAATGGATCTGGGCACGTCAATGATGATAGACATTGACGCTAGGGCACCAACTTACTTCAGTCAGTAGTCGATATGGTAAACAGGTCTAGTGGTTAACATGGGGAAGCCCCCACCAACTATGGATATGTTTGGGGAAACAGGGTAAACTGATTAACTTACAACTTACAAATGAATTCCTGATTTTTGAAACAACTTAACAATGAACACCAACTGTGAACTCGCTCAACTTTGTTGTTGACTCGTTGTTACATGCCTTGCAGGTCGTTAGGTACTTATGGAGCTTGCACGAGGAGGCGTGGTCGTTGTGGGACATGGACAACTGTGTGCCATGTTAAACATTTAAACATTTGAACTTATATTTGGTTTTAGATTTAATCATTATGCTTCCGCTTGCAACTTAAAATATGTTTTGTTTGGACACCAATTGTATTGGTTGGATTTTCTAATTACTTACATGCTTGTTCAATATGATTGGTGGCTGGATCCTGGTCAGTCACGCCTCCAGGCGGTGATACTCCGCGTGTGGATTTTGGGGGTGTGACAATCACCACAGGAGGCGTGACTGACCAGGATCCAGCCGTCACACTCCCAAAATCCACAAGCGGAGTATCACCGCAGGAGGCGTGACTGACCAGGATCCAGCCACCAATCATATTGAACAATGTAATTAAATAAATAAATATAAATGCATACGATTTATGTTATGGTTCGGACCTCAAAAGTTTTGAGTTACCCGAGTGGGTTGGATCAACAAGCGAGACATGTGCTTCAGTTCAAATGGTTCAGGTCGGTTCAGCACGATATTAATTTGGTTACTATAAATTAAATAAGTATAATTTAATTCGTCGAATAAGATCAATATATAATTATTTTGCAAAAGCGAAACGAAAAGTTTATACCTCGAAGTTACAGGATGTCACATCATCCCGAAGTTGAAAGAAATTTCGTCCCGAAATTTAGCTCATAGTCGCTGAGGAAGCTAGTTATGTTGTGCGTTTTCCTGGGGTATCACATCATCCCCCCATTGGTTTGGAATTTCGTCCCGAAATTCAGTAGTAGCTTCAGTACTGGACTCACCTTTCTTAAACAACTGGGGGTATTTGCGTTTCATTTGGTCTTCTCATTCCCAAGTGAACTCTGGGCCCCGACGGGAGTTCCAACGAACTCGAACAATGGGTATCCTGGTGCGTTTGAGAATCTTGACCTCCCGGTCCAAGATTTCCACTGGTTCCTCGACAAATCACAACTGATCGTCGATAGTGAGTTCCTTAAAAGGAACAACGAGGGTCTCGTCTGATAAACATTTCTTCAGATTTGACACATAGAAGACGTTGTGAACACCACTGAGTTCTTTGGGCAAATTCAGTCTGTAAGCTACCTTTCCGATTTTCTTAGTGATTTCAAAAGGTCCGACAGATCGCGGATTAAGTTTGCCCCATTTGCCAAAATGGACCACACCTTCCCAAGGTGAGACTTTAGGTAGTACTCGATCCCCAACCTGGAACTCGAGCGGTTTCCTGTGCTTTTCAGCGTGACTTTTCTGGGCCGCCATTCGTTGTCGTGTTTTGGCAATTCTTTTCCGTTGTGTCGACGACGAGTTCTGGGCTAGTAATTTGGTTGTCGCCAACTTCTGCCCAGCATAAGGGTGATCAACACTTCCGTCCATATAAAACCTCGAATAGAGCAGCCTGGATGCTGGTGTGGTAACTGTTGTTATACGAAAACTCCACCAATGGTAGGTGCCTTTGCCGGCCGTTACCAAATTTGATTAAACATGCTCGAAGCATGTCTTCAAGAGTCTGGATGGTGCGTTCATTCTGCCCATCCGTCTGTGGGTGATACGCTGTGCTCATGTCTAGACGTGAGCCAAGGGATTTAGGCATCGCCTGCCACAAATCAGAGGTAAAACGCGGGTCACGATCAGAAATGATGGAAGTTGACACTCCATGCCTAGCGACCACTTCCTTCAAGTAGATGTCTGCGAGTGTAGAAACTTATCCGTTTCCTTGATTTGCTAGAAAGTGTGCAGACTTAGTTAGTCGATCCATGACCACCCAGATGGTGTCGTTTCCTCGCTGAGATCTACGTAAGCCAGTGACGAAATCCATGGAAATTTGCTCCCATTTCCATGTCGGGATCTCGGGTTGTTAGAGTAATCCTGATGGCTTCTGGTATTCCACCTTAACCCTAGCATATGTCAAGTATTTACTAACATAGGTCGCTATGTCAGCTTTCATGTGAGGCCACCAATACAAAGTTTTGAGATCCTGGTACATCTTATCAGAATCAGGATGCACTGAGTAACGAGACTTGTGCGCCTTGCCCATCACAAGCTCTCGTAGGTTTCCATAGGATGGAAACCAGATACGTTCCAAGAAATAGTAAGTACCATCTTCCTTACATACGAGTTGCTTTTCCATCCCCCGCATGGACTCAGCTAGGAGGTTCTCTTCTTTCAACGATTCAACCTGAGCATTATGGATCTGGGTGGAAAGACTAGAGTGGATAGTAAGCTATAACGCACGTACATGCTTAGGTTTGGTTTCCTTACGACTGAGGGCATCGGCCACAACGTTGGCCTTGCTGGAATGATACTTGATCGTGCACTCATAGTCTATAAGAAGTTCGACCCACCAACGTTGTCGCATGTTCAACTCCTTCTGGTCAAAGATATGCTGGAGACTCCTGTGATCGGTGTAAATGGTGCATTTGGTACCGTATAGATAATGTCTCCATATCTTGAGTGCAAACACTACTGCTCCCAAACCCGAATCGTGGGTACGGTAGTTCTTTTCATGAACCTTGAATCAACGTGATGCATAAGCAATGACCTTCTCATTGCATCAACCCACGACCAAGCACTTGGATTGACGTGTCACGATAAACAACGAAATTGTTTGCGCCTTCAAGTAATGAGAGAATGGAAGCGCTACAGAGCTTCACCTTCAACTGTTGAAATGCGGATTCCTGAGCAATCTTTCGAGCTAGAGCTGGGAGGGTTTGAGCATACTATCAAGAAAAACGGCTTCGTAGCGTCATAGTTCGTACGCTCGTATCTTAGCGTAGGTTTGTTTGTGTCGTAGGAGCTCCATGGTAAGGTGTAGGTATCACTCGGATTCCTACCAGTTCTTCAACTAGATTCGGGTGTCATCGAAGAAAATAAGTGACATATCCGTCGAGGTAGACTAAATTCGAATGTCGTGTCTGAGGATCTATATTAGTCGTATCAAAGGACTGTACCTGTGGTATCATCATATTTATAGTTCAATGCTCATCGAGTGATGTTCGTAGTGTGTAACTTGTCCAAGCGAGAGTTCGCGAAGAATGTTGTTAGGATCATAGGATTCAAGAGTATATCATGTATGGATGTGGAATCACGAGAAAAGGGGTAGTCGCAATCGATGCGTAAGCGTTTAAGAATCCATAGCAAGGGTTTACCAGATGTCGAAGGTACAACTGGTCATATGCAAGTTGTATAAAGTTAAGATAAAATATGTCCTTGATCAAAATAGAGATGTCACGTGGATAAATCAATCATAAAAAGAATTCACCGTAGTAGCATGATTGTCGTACAAGTTCTTAGTGATAAGATTCACTGAGACTTCCATCAAGAGTCGTTGGTCTCGCCCACATACAAGGGAGGAACAATTCACCTGGATCCATGAACTTAGGTGTGTATGTGATTCATCGAGTCGGTAAGCAACCAAATTCAGAGGAGTTTCCTTAGGTCGTGTGAATGAATCTGAAATATGCCTGTGTAGTCAAGAGGTTCCAAGGAAAGGACGCGAAAACATGTTCAAGAAGGTATGGTCGTATCAACAACACATCACCATCCTCAAGGTTTCAAGAAGTGATCACCAATGATCGAAAGTCGAGCCTTCCAAATTCTCTAAACTAGAGTGAGTTCGTGTTAGTGTCGCTCCCTGGAGAAGCGAGGGTGTAGTGTCACTATGGTAAAGGAATGACGGTTTTGTCTAAATCAATAGTAGGAATTTGACATTGCATTAATCAACAAGCATAGGTCGGTACAAAAGCTAGTGAAAAGATTGCGTATAATTTAGATAAACTATCATAGGATCAAAATGCGACTCTTGTAGTGTAATGGGGAAAGGGGTGAGGTGAATGTGTAGTTCATCGTATTCGTCTGTAGGTTGAGCAATCCGTATCACCGTCCTCGAATGTCCCGAAGACTATCACATCATTAGGAGGCATCCGCTTGCTAAATTGGGTATACGAAGGTGTAAATCAAAGTAGAATAATAATTAACCACCCAACAGGGTACTTGGGGGGGGGGGGTAATCTTGTGATTGGTGGAAATCATGGTATGGTTGTTAGAGTTTCGTTATATCGGTTGCCGATCGAAGAAACAGTAAATTAGTGAGGTTCATATGGAGAATCGAGCGAAAACAGGGATCCAACAATAACCGAAAAATTCAACCAAGTAATCTGTTGTCTAGAAGCAATTCAAGTAGTGATGTATGGCGGCACGGCACAAAAAGGGAAGCTCGTTGCATCACGGTCACGGAAGTATATCACTTGTCCAAAACAAAATTTGGTTGGTAGGGTCTCGAGTTGCCAAACGACGAATGCGTGTAACTGTGACTGCTTCCTTTCTGGTGACGACGACCGGTGGAGACGATAAGGTACGTCATCAGGGATGCGTTGGTATAGTTCTCCTAAACCCAAGTTCGCTTGAGCCAGGTCTGGTCTTCATGAATGTTGACGTGCAAACCGAATGTACGGAGGGTCGGGTGGCGATGTCATGACGAGATAAGCATATGAATAAATAGGACGCATAAACAGTTGTCGTAGTGGGGTGACGAGGGAACAGAAAAGAATTTGACCATCACACGTCAAGTTTCAAGTAAACAGTTGGGTGTCATAAAGAGCACATTCGGGCTAGTAGATAACATGCTACTACTCTAACTGGGCATACCATGTGCAACACACAATGTAAATGTAAATGTAAACTAGCAAGTAGGCAATACATACATAAATCATACAACCTAGAGTGTTGAATCTTGCACGTGGAGCAAAGCATCGTTGTGGATCATTGAGCACTGAATAGGTTATAGTCTGGTTTTTATCAAAAAGATCTTTCTCTTTTTAAAACCAAGTTCACTATAACCAATGGCTCTGATACCAATCTGTCACACCCCCAAAATCCACATGCGGAGTATCACCGCAGGAGGCGTGACTGACCAGGATCCAGCCACCAATCATATTGAACAATGTAATTAAATAAATAAATATAAATGCATACGATTTATGTTATGGTTCGGACCTCAAAAGTTTCGAGTTACCCGAGTGGGTTGGATCAACAAGCGAGACATGTGCTTCAGTTCAAACGGTTCAGGTCGATTCAGCACGATATGAATTTGGTTACTATAAATTAAATAAGTATAATTTAATTCGTCGAATAAGATCAATATATAATTATTTTTCAAAAGCGAAACGAACAGTTTTTACCTCGAAGTTACGGGTTGTCACATCATCCTGAAGTTGAAAGAAATTCCGTCCCGAAATTTAGCACATAGTCGCTGAGGAAGCTAGTTGTGTTGTGCGTTTTCTTGGGGTATCACAAAAGGTGTCCTTGAGACACATAAAACCTGAAACATACCCAAAGAGGCAAGCCTAACCCTGCAAGCAATATCAGGGAAGGATATCCTACCAAAACTAGAAGGTACTAAGTTGGAATGAGTCTCCCTGGGGCAGAACAATCTGCCTATAAAAGAAGAGTCTTGTTCCAGCCAAAAGTATGTTAATCTCTCACTCTCTCTCTCTTAAACTCTTATCCATTCTCTTTACTAAGACTCTCAAGATCATTCTACTGATTCTCACGCCAGAGTCCAAACGCGGGAGGCCACCTATCGTGTTAAGGCTAACGGTGTTCTTTGGTTGCAGATTCCAATCAAGGAGCTATCTTTTGGAGTTGATCCCGGACCTTCCCCTGCCATACTCTTGTTGCTTTAAAAAATGGCTAGCCCATTGATGGAATTGCTTCAAATCGTCGTAAAAGACGTGAGAAGAGCATTAATAAAAACGAATGGCGAAAGCGCCAAATATATTATACATCCATCGTTTGCTACAGTTCTGAACTAAAAATTGAAAACACTGTACAAAAGTTTTGTTTGATGTGAATATTATTATATCTTTATTAATTGGTAAGATAAACCCAACAAGTTGATGGCCAGGCTAACTTTCGATTCTATAAAAAACACTTCATTACTAACCTTTTCCTCAGCTTATTGGAATTATAAACTATACTTTTATAATTCTATTATGTATTATGTATTAAGTTAATTATTATGGGTCAAATTATGTAATGGGTCAACCGAATGATATAACTGCCATGCCAAACGGTTTGTCGGTTAACAGATAGTCCCGACGGTTAAGTTTACGGCTATATATATATATACACGTATTGTAAACAGATTTTGTACTTTTGCTTGTTACCATATTTCGATCAATACAAAGACTCTTATTTAGAATTCTTGTTCATGCATATGATTATATAAATGATGTATGATTCTTAATTCTTGTGTCCGAATTCGTTCGTTAATAATCCATTGCCAATAAAGTGGTATCAGGGCATGGTTATGATTCTCGGACTATGATTGAATACCGCTGCGCGAATCGAAAAGAATTAAGAATCAAGAATTTATGAAAATGATCCAGAATATACAACATCAGTGTTGAAGAAGTAAGAATGAAACAGAGAAAATCATCGCAGAAAAATTAAAGAAGAAGATTGATCAAGAAACAGAGGAAGGAGAAAAGGAAAAGGAACTTCGAAACGAAGAACATGGATTAATTTGATTCATATATGACACCGAGTTCATACTCTCATATGTGGAAAAAGGAATTAATCAGATTCATATATGACACCGAGTTCATACTCTCATATATGAATGGAGATAATACGAACGAAGGAAAGAATTGATGAATACTCTGTTTCAGTGATCGAAGAAGAAAAAGAACGACATATGCAGGACTTGATTAATACAAAGTAGAGAAACAAGAGACGAATCAGATTTAAAAGAATGACAAAGAACGAAAACATGGCATCGCAGAGAGGAACACAAAACAATCAGCTCCGAATCACAGGAATTTTGATCAAATAAACAACCAAAAGTCACATCAATTTTGATTTACTGCACAAAAGAAAAGAAAAAAAAACAAATTTTTTCGTTTCTTCTTATGTTTGCTGTATGAAGACAAAGGAAGAGGAAGAAAAGTCAACAGAGAGCATTCAGGTTCCGATGAGGATGTGAAAGTGAAAGAAAAGAGTAACAATGGCGGTAAAGATAAAGAGAGAGAAGATGGTGAATTCGATAGAAAAAGTCGGGACGTTAAACGTCGAAGTGAGAGTGGAAGATATAACAAACACAGGGACGATAAATATATCGAAAACAGTGATAAAGGTGAAAGAAGTAGAGACCGAAAACGCAGACAAGAGGATGATAGAGATTATATACATAAGGAAGAGAAGAAAGCGCGCGATTCCAAGTATCGAGACATACCCGAAGCCAAACGTTTACGGGATGATAGTGTTAGGAAAACAAATAATCAAGATGGAAGTCCGGTTTACGATGATCGTAGATATAATGATGATAAAGATAGTAGAAGAGGCAAATAAGAGTGAAAACACATCATTAAGAATGCAGCAATCAAAATTTCAACTCAGTCTATGGATCGGGAAGAAACAAAAGAATGAAGGCTTTAACTCAATCCTAAACTAGTTACATAAAAGTCTAGTTTAAGGGAGGGTATTGGAATTATAAACTATACTTTTATAATTCTATTATGCATTATGTATTAAGTTAATTATTATGGGTCAAATTATGAAATGGGTCAACCGAATGATATAACTGCCATGCCAAACGGTTTGTCGGTTAACAGATAGTCCCGACGGTTAAGTTTACGGCTATATATATACACATATTTGTAAACAGATTCTGTACTTTTGGTTGTTACCATTTTTCGATCAATACAAAGACTCTTATTTAGAATTCTTGTTCCTGCATATGATTATATAGATGATGTATGATTCTTAATTCTTGTGTCCGAATTCGTTCGTTAATAATCCGCTGGATGCCATTCTGTCAATGAAATAGTAAAGCCCAAAATACTCTACACATGCACAAATTCATTCAACAAACCGGTTACAACTTATTTTTGATGCACCATCTTATTCGCCACTGCACAAATGTTAAAAGAGCTTATGAAATAAGATTATTTGATTTTACAAATGTGTTGCCGCAATCTGGAAATCCCTTGGTTTCGCCTTTTCGGTGCAGTTGCTCTATCAAACTAACCTAGTTATTGACCCATGCAAGAATTATAGGACCCTTATTTTGGATCTGCCTGTGCCATTGTGTTGTTGTACTTTTTACATCTTGATAGAACTCACTTTCCTGTAGTGCCTTGACATGTTCAAAATCAGATATTCTAATCTAATCTTTCCATAATAATAATAATAATAATAATAATAATAATAATAATAATAATAATAATAATAATAATAATAATAATAATAATAATAATAATAATAATAATGAAAAACACTTCGTATGTGAACTGAGATATGGTCTTTATAAGACATACAATAGTCATGTATCACTCACTGATTTGGCTTTATTAATGCTGCAAATGAAAATTCAAACTTCAAAGTGACGAGCGTCAAGGCTTTGCCACGATGGTGGATTGTTTGGCATATAGGATTGATGGATAGTATGACGTGACGGTCGACAAGACATACATTGATAGTTTGCAATTAAGACGAAGAACTTTCAGGCATAGATGCAGGACGAGTAGACATGTATGTATTAAGAAGAAGAAGAAGAAGAAGAAGAAGAATATATAAGTACTTACACAAAGTTAGCAAATGTTTTAGTGGAATCATGTCATAGCAAGTAATCCAAACAAAAAATCGAAACAACAAATGATATTACTAATAAACTAAAGCTACATTTTACATGATATAGGCATTTCGATTAAACAGATCACATATTATTATTATGAAACTAGTAAATTACAAGTTTTGTTCTTTATGTCTGTACCAAATTACAGGCGGTGTCCTTTGCCTTTAAATTTGAAGAGATTTTTCCATAACGTTTCAAAATCCTACACGTTATGTCCTTTAGCCCTAACTCAGTCAGATTTTTTTTGTTAAATATGGTCATGTGACTTGCACATGAGGGCATGTTTGTCATAGGGCTGGCAGATCGTGTCTTAGCAGGTTTAACAGGTATCTGATAAAGCGAACAACAAAAATTTTAAACATGAATACGACTCGTTTAACTACTTTATATCCAATGTCTATAAGACAGATGTATATTTTATGCACCTAAAATGAGAAATAATGGATCCTAACTTTCAAAATTTGATTATTTTTTAAAACGTAAAAAATCACATGGTGTTTGTGACAACCCGAACTTTCAAGGTTAGTATCGTTTGATCTTGTGATTTTAACTTCTCATAATTCTCTCATTCCATGCTCTCGTTATATTAAACTTTTCATTTAACTTCTCATTATGATAAACTTGTCGAATGTGAATTTACTTGATTATAACTTGGCGTGGTTGGATCCATTTAAGTGTTGGGTTTACGTTTAGGGGCCGCACATGATACTGGGCCACCGTATATCCATTGGGTCGCGAGTGTGTTGGGCCACACACACACACACACATTTTAGTTTTGTAGACATGGGTTCGGCCCGAGTTGTTTGAGCCCACACATACACTTTAATTCACTTAAACCCTTGTGAACCTTTGGCCCAGTTCTCGCAACTTGAATCCAAACCGGCCTAAACATTGTCGCATGTTTCAGCCCACACATAATATGTATTTAGGATACGTATTATCTCTTGCTTCAAACCCTAGAATCCCCTCTCCCCTCTCAACCTCGGAGCGACGGCATTTAGGAGGCCCCGAAGCTTTCCCATCTAGATCATTCGGATCAATGCAGAGTTAAGGTTAGTGTCTTGACTTTGTTCGAAAGATTAATTCCGATGTGTAGTATGTGATTGAATGATTATTGTTGCATGAACTGTGGTTGTATGTGTATCACGATGTAGCCGTAACTGACGATTAGTGATTCGATGTATTGTGATTAAATGGTTATTGTTGATGATTATTGTTGTATGATTATTGAATGATCCATGATTGCATATAAATGTATTGTGATTACTGTTAGTGATTCGTTGTTTATGATCGGCAGACTTAGGGTTGCACAATGTTAAACGATAACTAGGGTCCGACGGTTCTACATGATTGTTAACGGATATGGGTTAATCTTGATCAAGAATTGAGTATGGTTGAGAGTTATAGGAATTGGTTTAGCTAGTGATTGATTTGATGGTGAAACATGTATTTGTTTACGGATCGCACACTAGGGGATTGTAACCGTCTGTATCTTCCCCCAGAATCACTGAGCTCGACTAAACCCAGACGAAACTAGGGGATGTTTCGTCATATATACCCCGACGAAACTTGGAGATGTTTTGTTATATATTCCGACGAAACTTGAGGATGTTTCGTCGTGCATGGTTCTGATGAAATATGTTTTTCGCCGTAGGAATAACATGATGATTTGACTTGTGGTTTAAGGTTGTTTTATAGTGGAGTCCTTGATGAATACATGGGTATATTAATTATATCAACGACTGAATGGAATGACGGGTTCCCTATAATTGAGGTGATAAATGATATGTGTAATTATGATATGTATGATTATAATAGGAATGGAAATTTGCTTCCATTATGTGAAAACTTGAAATGCCTACTATTGAAATTGCTTAATGAGGTGACTGGTTAAGTGTATGCATCTTGTAAACATGAGTTCATGGGGTAAATCTGCTTTTGAACCGAGTGCATGCTAAGTGAATACTTGTTGATATTGGACTGATATGTTGACTATTAAGGCTTGATTTATACGTGTGCTACTTGTGCATAAATTGTGTGGAATGTGAACAAGGAATACGTGAATTAACTGTACGTGAAATGTGTGGTTTATGTGCACATGAAACTGATTGTTATCGGTAACCATGCTAGGACGTGTTTGATCGACTATTAAACAAGTAACTAATCTTACCGAGCAAACCAAGGTGAGTTCACTTCTCTCAAAACAAGCATGCGTCCGGTGGGGACAATCAAACAGACAAATCTTGTAAACAGATTTTCGTAAACCCATATCCTTGTAGGGGATATGAGGCGGTTTTCAAACACCCACATCCTTGTAGGGGATGTGAGGCGGATTTCACAACGCTATCCTTGCAGGGGATATGCATCAGTTTTCAGTAAACGTTATGGTTGGATAATACACTCACTCTCTATCACTTAAGTCCCATCATTATTACCGGGTTAGTTGCTTGTAGGGCAACGGGGTTATTAGTTGATAGCGCTATTAGGTTTGGCACCCTCACGACGTACCTGGATAGGACGGGCGTGAACTAATAACTTTAAATCATGACCAATGTTTGATAGAGCATTGGGGAAGGGCAAAAAGGGCCGTCTGCGGTATCGAGTTATTATTAACATAACACAGCATAACATAACATGAATCAGTAATCGGTAACGAACAGTTTAACAAATCAGTGAACTCACCAGCGTTGTCTGATACACGTTTTTCTGCATGCTTACAGGCCTTTAGGTACATGTTGTTGGGACTTGCTGTCTGGGATGCTGGAGTGGTCATGGGTCAAATTACCAGGAATCACAAGACAAGTTTAATGGCTTTTATACATACGAGTTACGAACCTTAATGACGTTTGTATTATTCTTCCGCTGATTAAATGTAATGAAACGTTTTATATTAATAAATGAAAGTTATTTGAAATGTTATTATTATGAGTTCGATGTGATTGGTGGCTAGATCCTGGTACGTCACACGCCCCGCGGTGTTTCCGCAGGTGGTATTTTGGGGGTATGACAGTTTGGTATCAGAGCCACTTGTTATAGTGAACTTAGTTTTAAAACGTTTTTATAAAACCAGACTATAACCGAACAAGTTCTGAATACGACCATGACACTCAGCTCCAGACTGAAAGGTTCGTCTCTCGTTTACTCATTGTACTGCATAACTAGTGAACACTTACATATGATATTGCATGTGATTGCACGTTTAGCACAACAGTTTGAATTCATTACTTGCATGTGTATGTGATTGGTAGTGTGGTGTTTCCTTAGACATTCGTGACTAGTGTTTTGTGATGTTCTTTGCTTTCTACTCGAGTTTGAGGAACCATTTGACATGAGTTAGGAGGAGCAAAGATGAGCATGCAAATCACAATATTATTGTGGGTGCACACATAATAATAATGTGGGGTGCATGTGAGTCCCAATGAGACTTAACGAGTGAAAAAGGGGTTCTGTTCCGTTATTTGATCGATGTGAAACACAACAGTCTATAAGAGTCATAGCAGTGACTGTCTCTTACTCGAACGTGATCTTTTCACTCCTCTCTGAATCCTTCTGAATCTCGATGCTATCGAGTATTACCTGAACACCCATCTGAAGGCCTAGCTAACTGTGTAGAGTGTTAGGTGCTTGTACGAACATCCCTGAGTTGGATGTTGCCGCGTCAATGATTGGTCGATACCTTTTCACTCCTTTTTATTGGTTGGAACTCTGTGTATTGATGCCTTAGATCCCGAAGTGCATTACCGACCTCAGTATTAGAACGACCCTGATTACCAGCAATGGACACCAACACACTGACTTCAATCGAACCCTTAACCCTAGTCAGCGACTTATGGGAGTTAACTCTTACGAACCAAACGGGACATACACGATGACAATTGACTATAGAAAGGAATGTATAACTGCCAGCGCAATGAGCAGTGCCTTAGGATGCGGCACGGAATGTGTTATGATGGACCCTGCTGGTGAGAGATCGTAGGGCTCCGTTTCGAGCAACAACAGTAGAGGCAACAGTCACGGCAACATCAAGGTACTCGTAATCATAGCCTATAGTATGGAAATGAAGGTGCCTACGGCATGGGTCAGCCGTTGTTGAATCAAGACGACAACAACCAAGGGAACGACGGCAGTACTGGAAATCCTCGTAACGATAACAACAACACTGGAAATGATGCTCGTGGAGGGGCATTTAGGATTGGCGTGGGTGACGCCAGGAATACAACAGCATGGTGGCCTGCACGTTCTTGATAACGAATCGCTTCGTCTCTATTCTGTTTAACCCTGATGCTTCTTGAAACCGAACCTGTTATGGAATCGACTGATGGTGAGTCAATTGAAACTTCATATGTTCGTAGGGATGCAAACTCAACCTTGTGAGACAAGTGTTCGACGTCGACCTTCCTTCTGCTATCCTTGATAATTTCGATGCAGCAGTTGTGTAGGTTGGTTATTTAGATATCGCGTAGATATACCCTGTGGGAAGAAAAATTTTGCGTCGCTTTATACTTTGAAGTGTCAGAATGGTGTAACGGTTAGCGTCACATCAGCGATGAAAGCCCAGAAAGCGTCTATGGAGGGATTACCCCGCTATGTTAGCAACCGTTACTGATGTTAAGGCTAAGGAAAAGAGGATCGAGGATCCACCAATTGATCGTAACCCCTCTCGGTGTGCTACCCGAGGAACTTTCAGGTTTACTCCCACATTTTTATGAAAGAATCTCAGTTTGATCTCGTGCCAGGAGCAGCCCTGATTACTCGTACTCCTTACCGTCTTGCACCAGGAGGGTTGCAAGAACTATCTAATCAACCACAGGAACTATTGGAAAGGAGTTTTGTTGGACCTAGTTTTTCACTCCGGGGAGCCCCGATTATATCCGTGAGGATAAGCTTTTCGTTGGACATATGTAATGATTATCGAGAACCCCGCAAGATGCTGGTCGGAAACCATCACCCATTACCTCACTGACGACTCTCTTGACCAGCTGCAAGGGTCAAACCATCTACTCAGAAACCGACGTGAGATCGGGCAATCATCAGATGGAAGTCCAGAAGGAGGATGTACCTAAGACGACATTTCAAATGCAGTATGGCCATTACGATTTTCTGTACACCAAAAGCTTTATGGATCACATGAATCGAGAAAGGAACACTATGAGTAGCACTCGTACCTTATCATAGTACTCCTAGGGGTGGAGCAACTCCACGCGAAGTTTACCTAAGGGTGACTTCAGGGTTTGGGAGGGTGCCGTGTTCGTGGAAGACAAAACAGGAGGACATCTTTTCAGCTTCGAATCCTAACTCTGCAATGCACTGAGCATCGCTTCTATCCGAGGGTACAGGTGATCTAGTGGTATATCATGAAGATTCGAATCAGAGTCCCAGTTACACGCCGATACAACACGAGAAAGTGATGGCTTACGCAGTGGAATTACAAGACGAATTGCACGAATCACAACCTGTGATGGAAACCATGGTCTTTGGATTTAAGTTAGAGGCATTACTTGGACGGTACCAGATGCGCTACTTAGACCGATCACAAGGGCCTCCCGTGTACCATTGTTTTAAAGGAGCTAAAACATGTAATGGCATCGCTGGATGAAACCTTTGTAATGATTTCAACAGTGAAACCTGGACGTGTATGAGCCTCACGGTACACCATCGACTTTAACCTACTTGATCAGACTTGCCCTGCTTAAACCGAAGCATTACAGGAAGAGAAATTTCAAGATTGGGTCCATGCGGGGCATGGAATAGCAACTTTTGGGCACGTGGAATGATATTCGCTACTTCATGGGACGAATGTGGACCTCACTATACAGCAATCCTAAGGAACTTGTGTTGAGTGAACCACACCAGGCTTGATATTCTAGTCGCTTGGATTCCGATAGGAGGTATTACGATCTACAAGCCTGGTACTGGTAACTGGGCATGAAGGCCCACATAGCCGAACATATGAACGATGTATGACTTGTGCGAAAGTCAAGGTGGAATATCAGAAACCTACTGCTTTGTACCAACGACCAGATCACCCATATGGAAGTGAGAACAGACTGCCATGGATCTTGTCACTAGTCTACTTACAACCCGAAACGGAGACAATACCACCTGGGCGATCGTTGATTGTCTCACGTAACCAGCACACTTTCTTGCAATCAAGGAAACTGATGAGTTTTTACAGCTTGTGAATGTTCCTCTGAGAAAGGAGGCTTTTAGGCACAAGGTGCCAACTCCTGTTACCTCTAGTGTAAATCTATACCTGATTTATGACAGGCACTACACGACACTCTTGGCTCACGTCTAGGCATGAGCATTACTTGTCACCATAGGACAGATGGTCAGAGTAAACGAACCATCTAGACACTTGAAGACATGCTGCGAGCATGTGTGTGATTGACTTAGTAAAATTAGAAGGACACCTACCTCTGGTTGAATTTACTACAACAACTACCATTCTAGTACTCAGACAGCTCTGTTTGAGGCATTGCATGGACAAGAACGCTAGTCTCCTTGTTGGATTAAGGTGGGTGACAACCTAATCACAGGTCTAGGACTTGTACTCGAAACTCTTGGGAAGATTACTTAGATCGGAAATTGTTGGCGGCAACGCATGACCATCAGGAAAGCTGATGAGCTTAGGAAACACTGGGAGTTCGTTGTAGGCGAACGTATCATAATCGAAAGTCTCGCCCTGGGAGGGTGCGGTACGCTGTGGAAAATGTGGTAAGCTTAGTTTACGATAGGTTGGGACATACGGAATTCTGGAAAGCATCAGGGACATGGCCTACAAACTCAAGTTATCTGACAAACTGGGTAATGTTCACAACGTTTCCACATCTCAACCCTAGGGAAGTGTTTGTTTGATGGAACACTTGTTATACCGTCACAGGAACTGAAAGTCGATGACAGGTTACGGTTTGTCAAGGAAACCATCGAAATCATTGATCGAAAAGTTAGGGTTCATTGGCATAGTCGAATCCTAATCATGAGAGTTAGTTGAGTTCACGCGGGAACTCGAGTATCAGATTAAAGCTCAAGTATCCTTACATGATTCAGCACTACTGAATAAATCCTGATGCAACTAGGTAAATTTCGGGACGAAAATTCCTTCAAGTTGGGGATGATGTGGCACCTACGGAAAATATACAGTCATCCTAACCTAACGCCGTGTTATTTTGGATTGCTTATCAAATTTCGGGACGAAATTTCTTTCAAGTTCGGGATGATGTGACAACCCGAACTTTCAAGGTTAGTATCGTTTGATCTTGTGATTCTAACTTCTCGTAATTCTCTCATTCCACGCTCTCGTTATATTAAACTTTTCATTTAACTTCTCATTATGATAAACTTGTCGAATGTGAATTTACTTGATTATAACTTGGCATGGTTGGATCCATTTAAGTGTTGGGTTTACATTTAGGGGCCGCACATGATACTGGGCCACCGTATATGCATTGGGTCGCGAGTGTGTTGGGCCACACGCACACACACACATTTTAGTTTTGTAGACATGGGTCCGGCCTGAGTTGTTTGAGCCCACAGTTGTTTGAGCCCACACATACACTTTAATTCACTTAAACCCTTGTGAACCTTTGGCCCAGTTCTCGCAACTTGTTGGTGCATACGTCTGTCGACTTCGTCTTGTATCGAGTCTTGTAATAAAATAGTTAGATCGAGTCACGTAGTTCAGGAAAATAGAGTTTTAGAGATCATTTCCAACGAAATGTCTATTCCCCACGAAATAGACATGGCACTTTCAAGGGGAATTAGAAACATGACACTTTCAAGGGGAATTAGAAACATGGCACTTTCAAGGGGAATTAGAAACTCTATAAATAGGGAGTTTAGTCATTTCATTTGTAATTTTTTTCTCCCATTCCAGCAGCGAAGCTCTGCTGAAGTGTCTACGGGTCTGTAAACGTGTCATATCAATAAACAAGACGGTTAAACTACTTTCTAGTGCAAATCAAGCTGAACCGACACCGAAACGTCTGATTCCGCCTCTCGTTTTGGTCTAGAACTCTTCTGAAAGACTCGTTTTGGTCGTTACTCGATCCTACACAACTTGAATCCAAACTGGCCCAAACATTGTCGCATGTTTCAGCCCACACATAATATGTATTTAGGATACGTATTATCTCTTGCCTCAAACCCTAGAATCCCCTCTCCCATCTCAACCTCTGAGCGACGGCATTTAGGAGGCCCCGAAGCTTTCCCATCTCGATCATTCGGATCAATGCATAGTTAAGGTTAGTGTCTTGACTTTGTTCGAAAGATTAATTCCGATGTGTAGTCTGTGATTGAATGATTATTGTTGCATGAACTGTGGTTGTATGTGTATCACGATGTAGCCGTAACTGACAATTAGTGATTCGATGTATTGTGATTTAATGGTTATTGTTGATGATTATTGTTGTATGATTATTGAATGATCCATGATTGCACATAAATGTATTGTGATTACTGTTAGTGATTCGTTGTTTATGATCGACAGACTTAGGGTTACATAATGTTAAACGATAACTAGGGTCCGACGGTTCTACATGATTGTTAACGGATATGGGTTAATCTTGATCAAGAATTGAGTATGGTTGAGAGTCATAGGAAATGGTTTAGTTAGTGATTGATTTGATGGTGAAACATGTATTTGTTTACGGATCACACACTAGGGGATTGTAACCGTCTGTATCTTCCCCCAGAATCACTGAGCTTGACAGAACCCCGACGAAACTAGGGGACGTTTCGTCATATATACCCCGATGAAACTTGGAGATGTTTCGTTATATATTCCGACAAAACTAGGGGATGTTTCGTCGTGCATGGTTCTGACGAAATATGTTTTTCGCCGTAGGAATAACATGATGATTTGACTTGTGGTTTAAGGTTGTTTTATAGTGGACTCCTTGATGAATACATGGGTATATCAATTATATCAACGACTGAATGGAATGACGGGTTCCTTATAATTGAGGTGATAAATGATATGTGTAATTATGATATGTATGATTATAATAGGAATGGAAATTTACTTCCATTATGTGAAAACTTGAAATTCCTACTTTTGAAATTGCTTAATGAGGTGACTGGTTAAGTGTATGCATCTTGTAAACATGAGATCATGGGGTGAATCTGCTTTTGAACAGAGTGCATGCTAAGTGAATACTTGTTGATATTGGACTGATGTGTTGACTATTAAGGCTTTATTAATACGTGTGCTACTTGTGCATAAATTGTGTGGTATGTGAACAAGGAATACATGAATTAACTGTACGTGAAATGTGTGGTTTATGTGCACATGAAACTAATTGTTATCGGTAACCATGCTAGGACGTGTTTGATCGACTATTAAACAAGTAACTAATCTTACCGAGCAAACCAAGGTGAGTTCACTTCTCTCAAAACAAGCATGCGCCCGGTGGGGACAATCAAACAGATAAAACTTGTAAACGGATTTTCGTAAACCCATATCCTTGTAGGGGATATGAGGCGGTTTTCAAACACCCACATCCTTGTTGGGGATGTGAGGCGGATTTCACAACGCTATCCTTGTAGGGGATATGCATCGGTTTTGTGACAACTCGAGTTTCCAAGATTTCCAGCTTCGCATTTAGTGCACGTTAACTTTTTTTTTATTATGTCGTTTGTTTACACGACTCGTTGTTTCACAACGCTTACCTTTGTAATACGTTATATCGTATTTCGTTTGATATTTTATACTTGGGATCCATAATATTTATTATATGTGAGTGTATGTTAATAAGGCTTTGTACTAATTAACATGTTAAATAAGGATGGAACTCACTGAAAACAATACCCATGAAATCACCCAAGTGATGAAAACACTTTAGTGTTTTCGTCCAGAATGTTTGGCGAAATCAGAGATGGGCTTTAGGCCCAGTGGGGTATTATATATAATTATTTAATCACAATCTTCTCCGAGACGTTACCCACTTACCAAACCTTATCACTTTGTTCTCTCTCTCTACATCTGAAACCCACAAACTGAACCCCTCATCTTGAAGCAAAAACCTCTGTTTAATCCTTGGTTAGTGATTTCATGATTTAGTTGTTTCTTGTTGCATATCGTATGATTTTTGGATGTTTAATCATGTTGTATGTATATATGTGATTATGTGATTGATTATTGTGTGCTTGATAGATGATTATTATCTATGAACCTTCTGTATATTTGATGTTTTGATCAACAGTGGGTATATGTTAATAAAAGATAAACTGCTTCAAGTATGTTCTTGATCTCACAAAGTTTTGGTAGAGTATTTGTTTTATATCAATGATTGATTAAATAACTTTGTAGATGATTAATCATGTAACCATAGTGAGATTATAAAGTTTCTGGGTTTTACATATGTTACAGAAGTGTTGTTGATGATGATGAATAGTAGCGAAATCACCCACATCTTTAAAATGGACGAAATCACTTAAGTGATTTCGGCCCAAACAATTCCGGCCCAAAGAGTGTTTTCGGCCCACTAGTGATTTCGGCACATTATGTGTTTTCGGCATATAAGGGATTTCGAACACAAGGAGGGATTTCGGCAACAATGGGGTTTTCGGCCATAAGGGTGTTTTCGGCCATAAGGGGGATTTCGCCATATTGGCGACTTAGATTAATTGTTTACTGTTAACTTGTTAACTGTGTTAGTTAAGTTAACCCTGTTAAGAGGGTAACTCCGTTAAATAAATAAACCTAGTTGGTTTAATTACTCAGTTTATTAATTCAGATAGTATGGTAACTTTGTTAAGTTTATTGGTTCTGTTGAGTTGATTTACTTCTAAACCCAGTTAGTTGTTAGTTCTGTTGGATGTTAATTCTGTTAAGTGAATTATTGGATATTTATAATAGAATAAACTACAAAAGACTTTTATGTGTAACATGAATGGTTTGAACATGAGTAACTGTTTACATGATACAAGAATGCAAATTGCTAGACACACTCTGTGGTATTTCTGTGATAGTGAATTCATGCAAAATCTTACAAACATGTACTGACTGAACGTACGTGCACTATAGGACTTGACTGATTAATTGTGAGCACTTAACTTAGCATACCGAGCAAACAAGGTGAGTTCACACTCTTACCAAGGCATGGGATTCCCGGGGTTGGGAATGGGATTGAAGGAATGGATTTGTACTTACAATGTTACTAGACTATCTACCATCGTCCTCGGATGCGCAGGATACATACGTAAAACCTACGTATACTTGTACACATCACTGTCCTCGGTTGTGAAGGGCACTTACGTAAAACCTACGTAAACTTATATTCATTACTGCCTCGGGTTGTGTCAGGCACTTACGTAAAACCTACGTAAACCCCCGCGTACCCCTGTCCTCGGTTGTGAAGGACACTTACGTAAAACCTACGTAAACTTTGTACGTACTACTGTTCTCGGTAAGAAGAACACTTATGGTTGCAAATAGTCTAGTGTATATGCAAACATGGGAAGCCCCCACTAATAGAATATACTATCGGCCCAGTATAGCCGCACGTTACGAAACGAACTTGCATTTACGAACTTACTTACTGTGAACTCGCTCAACTAGTTGTTGACTCTCTGTTACATGCCTTGCAGGACCTTAGGTACTTTTGGAGTTTGCACGGGAGGCACGGTCGTTGTGGACATGGATCGTGAATGTGTTGATTAAACATTATGACTTTTTGTACTTAAACTTATGCTGGGTCTTACATTATCGCTTCCGCTACGCACTTATTTATGATTGGTTTTGAAAGCACCTATTGTATCGATGAATGACTTTTACTATTTACTTATAGGTTCAATATGATTGGTGGCTTGATCCTGGTCATGTCACGCCTCCAAGCGGTGGTACTCCGCGAGTGGATTTTGGGGGTGTGACAGGTTTTCAGTAAACGTTATGGTTGGATAATACACCCACTCTCTATCACTTAAGTCCCATCATTACTACCGGGTTAGTTGCTTGTAAGACAACGGGGTTATTAGTTGATAGCGCTATTAGGTTTGGCACCCTCACGACGTACCTAGATAGGACGGGCGTGAACTAATAACTTTAAATCATGACCAATGTTTGATAGAGCATAGGGGAAGGACAAAAAGGGCCGTCTGCGGTATCGAGTTATTATCAACATAACACAGCATAACATAACATGAATCAGTAATCGGTAACGAACGGTTTAACAAATCAGTGAACTCACCAGCGTTGTCTGATACACGTTTTTCTGCATGCTTACAGGCCTTTAGCTACATGTTGTTGGGACTTACCGTCTGGGATGCTGGAGTGGTCATGGGTCAAATTACCAGGAATCACAAGACAAGTTTAATGGATTTTATACATACGAGTTACGAACCTTAATGACGTTTGTATTATGCTTCCGCTGATTAAATGTAATGTAACGTTTTATACTAATAAATGAAAGTTATTTGAAATGTTATTATTATGAGTTCGATGTGATTGGTGGCTAGATCCTGGTACGTCACATGCCCCGCGGTGTTTCCGCAGGTGGTATTTTGGGGGTTTGGCAGTTTGGTATCAGAGCCACTGGTTATAGTTAATTTGGTTTTAAAATGTTTTTATAAAACCAGACTATAACCGAACAAGTTCTGAATACGACCATGACACTCAGCTCCAGTCTGCAAGGTTCATCTCTCGTTTACTCATTGTACTGCATAACTAGTGAACACTTACATATGATATTGCATGTGATTGAACGTTTAGCACAACAGTATGAATTCATTACTTGCATGTGTTATGTGATTGGTAGTGTGGTGTTTCCTTAGACATTCGTAACTCGTGTTTTGTGATGTTCTTTGCTTTCTACTCGAGTTTGAGGAACCATTTGACATAAGTTAGGAGGAGCTGAGATGAGCATGCAAATCACAATATTATTGTGGGTGCACACATAATAATAATGTGGGGTGCATGTGAGTCCCAGTGAGACTTAACGAGTGAAAAAGGGGTTCTGTTCCATTATTTGATCGATCTGAAACACAACAGTCTATAAGAGTCATAGCAGTGACTGTCTCTTACTCGAACGTGATCTTTTCACTCCTCTCTGAATCCTTCTGAATCTCGATGCTATCGAGTATTACCTGAACACCCATCTGAACACCTAGCGAACTGTGTAGAGTGTTAGGTGCTTGTACGAACATCCCTGAGTTGGATGTTGCAGTGTCAAAGATTGGTCGATACCTTTTCACTCCTTTTCATTTGTTGGAACTCTGTGTATTGACGCCTTAGATCCCGAAGTGCGATCACTTCTGCAACACTCTCGCAATATACCGTGCATTACTCAATCAACTTACGAGATCGATGGACAAGAGGATGAGCGTAGTGCATTACCGACCTCAGTATTAGAACGACCCTGATTACCGGCAATGGACACCAGCACACTGACTTCAATCGAACCCTTAACCCTAGTCAGTGACTTATGGGAGTTAACTCTTACGAACCAAACGGGACATACACGATGACAATTGACTATATAAAGGAATGTATAACTGCCAGCGCAATGAGCAGTACCTTAGGACGCGGCACGGAATGTGTTATGATGGACCTTGCTGGTGAGAGATCGTAGGGCTCCGTTTCGAGCAACAACAGTAGAGGCAACAGTCACGGAAACATCAAGGTACTCATAATCATAACCTATAGTATGGAAATGAAGGTGCCTACGGCATGGGTCAGCCGTTGTTGAATCAAGACGACAACAACCAAGGGAACGACGACAGTACTGGAAATCCTCGTAACGATAACAACAACACTGGAAATGATGCTCGTGGAGGGGCATTTAGGATTGGCGTGGGCGACACCAGGAATACAACAGCATGGTGGCCTACGCGTTCTTGATAACGAATCGCTTCGTCTCTGTTCTGTTTAACCCTGATGCTTCTTGAAACCGAACCTGTTATGGAATCGACTGATGGTAAGTCGATTGAAACTTCATATGTTCGTAGGGATGCAAACTCGACCTTGTGAGACAAGTGTTCGACGTCGACCTTCCTTCTGCTATCCTTGATAATTTCGATGCAGCAGTTGTGTAGGTTGGTTATCTAGATATCGCGTAGATATACCCTGTGGGAAGAAAAATTTTGCGTCGCTTTATACTTTGAAGTGTCAGAATGGTGTAACGGTTAGCATCACATCAGTGATGAAAGCCCAGAAAGTGTCTACGGAGGGATTACCCCGCTATGTTAGCAACCGTTACTGATGTTAAGGCTAAGGAAAAGAGGATCGAGGATCCACCAATTGATCATAACCCCTCTCGGTGTGCTACCTGAGGAACTTTCAGGTTTATGAAAGAATCTCAGTTTGATCTCACGCCAGGAGCAGCCCTGATTACTCGTACTCCTTACCGTCTTGCACCAGGAGGGTTGCAAGAACTATCTAATCAACCACAGGAACTATAGGACAGGAGTTTTGTTGGACCTAGTTTTTCACTCTGGGGAGCCCCGATTATATCCGTGAGGATAAGCTTTTCGTTGGACATATGTAATGATTATTGAGATCCCCGCAAGATGCTGGTCGGAAACCATCACCCATTACCTCACTGACGACTCTCTTGACCAGCTGCAAGGGTCAAATCATCTACTCGGAAACCGACGTGAGATCGGGCAATCATCAGATGGAAGTCTAGGAGAAGGATGTACCTAAGACGACATTTCAAACGCAGTACGGCCATTACGATTTTCTGTACACCAACAGCTTTATGGATCACATGAATCGAGAAAGGAACACTATGAGCAGCACTCGTACCTTATCATAGTACTCCTAGGGGAGGAGCAACTCCACGCGAAGTTTACCTAAGTGTGACTTCAGGGTTTGGGAGGATGCCGTGTTCGTGGAAGATAAAACAGGATGACATCTTTTCAGCTTCGAATCCCAACTCTGGTACCTGAAACACATGTGAAAATACGTCAGCATAAAATGACGGCGAGTACATAGGATTTTATGAGAGTGTCAGATTCATGGCTCGTTTATGTTTTGAAAATATAACTTAAACACCTTTGTAAATTGATAATTAGAAAACCAAGTTTTGTAAAATGTTTGTAATGTAAATTGAAATAACTAAGTCAAAACAGATTTGTTTTATAAAACCTCGATACCATGAATCTTAACTCCAAAACATTTGTTCATATAAACCCAAATTGTAAATCGTTTTTGAAATAAAACTCGAATGTTTTATATTGTTAGAAAAACCTTGTAATATAACTTTATTTTGATAAACTTGCCCAAGTGATCTAATAACGCAACGATATATAATGTATTAAAAGCACTTATATATAGGAAGTACCAGCGGCGTATCCACCATGCTTTTAACACATTACACCCGCCCCGTTACCTAATCACTTCCCTAACCTAACGGTTTAAACAATACCAAACGGTTCACATAATCAAACAGTTACAAATGGTTCATATAAATCAAACAGTTACAAACGGTTCACATAATCAAACAGTTTCAAACGGTTCACATAATCAAACAGTTACTAACAGTTCATATAAATCAAATAGTTACAAATGGTTCAAAATGTAAAACAATGTGTCCATATGCTGAGTGAACATATGCAACAAAATGTAATATATAAAAATCAATGTGCTAGCATGTTAAGTGAACATACATAGCAAAACATAATGAAATCATGTACTATATATGTACTAATGAACATAACAAGCATATGATATAAAATCATGAAAAACACCAAAGTAACAAGTAGGCACATGTGTTTCACCCCAAAACATTTGAAAACATTAAAATAGGGGACTATGTACTCACTTGAGGATGCTTAGAAGTCTTGACTAACAACCAAGAAAAGCTAGAGGGATCGCGGAAATCAAACGGCACCTAATATAGGTAACTACGTTAATAAACGGACCTAAATCGGAGGATCGGATAAAATGAGGTTTCGTAAACCAAATGAGTGTAGGGACTCATGTAATATGGTTTAACAAAGCCTACATTCTAAAACGAAACCTAACCTAAGTGCTTACGGCCCATTACGACTCGTTAAGGTAGCTTACGCCACTTTAACGCGTCATTCGCGTAAAACGCGTTCGAACCGCCTAACTAGTCCTATGACAAGTATTATATGCCTTAACCTGTTTAATAATGTTGCCTAATCAGTTTAGATGCCAAAATTTATGTTACATATGCTAAAAATGAATTTATGCGTAAAAAGGGCATTTTGGTCATTTTCCTAAAGCATATAAACTACCTATCATATAACTAAGTTAACGAAGTGACCATAAGGTATAACCTCGGAAGGTTATTCCCTATACAACTATGGTCACAATAAATGCTTGGTCGGATCCTAATGATCGACCAAACGGGTCGGGTTCGAAAGTCTAAGCGGTTGTTTAGACCGCTTATCTTACGACCCTATATAAAATTTATCTTACGACCCATCTAGACACTTGAAGACATGTTTCGAGCATGTGTGTGATTGACTTAGTAAAATTAGAAGGACACCTACCTCCGGTTGAATTTACTACAACAACTACCATTCTAGTACTCAGACAGCTCTGTTTGAGGCATTGCATGGACAGTAACGCTAGTCTCCTTGTTGGATTAAGGTGGGTGAAAACCTAATCACAGGTCTAGGACTTGTACTCGAAACTCTTGGGAAGATTACTTAGATCGGAAATCGTTGGCGGCAACGCGTGACCGTCAGGAAAGCTGATGAGCTTAGGAAACACTGGGAGTTCGCTGTAGGCGAATGTATCATAATCGAAAGTCTCGCCCTGGGAGGGTGCGGTACGCTGTGGAAAATGTGGTAAGCTTAGTTTACAATAGGTAGGGACATACAGAATTCAGGAAAGCATCAGGGGCATGGCCTACAAACACAAGTTATCTGACAAACTGGGTAATGTTCACAACGTTTCCACATCTCAACCCTAGGGAAGTGTTTGTCTGATGGAACACTTGTTATACCGTCGCAGGAACTGAAAGTCGACGACAGGTTGTGGTTTGTCGAGGAAACCATCGAAATCATGGATCAAAAAGTTAGGGTTCGTTGGCATAGTCGAATCCTAATCATGAGAGTTAGTTGAGTTCACGCGGGAACTCGAGTATCAGATTAAAGCTCAAGTATCCTTACATGATTCAGCACTGCTAAATAAATCCTGATGCAACTAGGTAAATTTTGGGACGAAATTTCCTTCAAGTTGGGGATGATGTGGCAACTACGGAAAATATACAGTCATCCTGACCTAACGCCATGTTATTTTGGATTGCTTATCAAATTGCAGGACGAAATTTCTTTCAAGTGGGGGATGATGTGACAACCCGAACTTTCAAGGTTAGTATCGTTTGATCTTGTGATTCTAACTTCTCGTAATTCTCTCATTCCACGCTCTCGTTATATTAAACTTTTCATTTAACTTCTCATTATGATAAACTTGTTGAATGTGAATTTACTTGAATATAACTTGGTTTGGTTGGATCCATTTAAGTGTTGGGTTTACGTTTAGGGGCCGCACGTGATACTGGGCCACCGTATATGCATTGGGTCGCGAGTGTGTTGGGCCACACACACACACACATTTTAGTTTTGTAGACATGGGTCCGGCCCGAGTTGTTTGAGCCCACAGTTGTTTGAGCCCACACATACACTTTAATTCACTTAAACCCTTGTGAACCTTTGGCCCAGTTCTCGCAACTTGAATCCAAACCGGCCCAAACACTGTCGCATGTTTCAGCCCACACATAATATGTATTTAGGATACGTATTATCTCTTGCTTCAAACCCTAGAATCCCCTCTCCCCTCTCAACCTCTGAGCGACGGCATTTAGGAGGCCCCGAAACTTTCCCATCTCGATCATTCGGATCAATGCGGAGTTACGGTTAGTGTCTTGACTTTGTTCGAAAGATTAATTCCGATGTGTAGTCTGTGATTGAATAATTATTGTTGCATGAAATGTGGGTGTATGTGTATCACGATGTAGCCGTAACTGACGATTAGTGATTCGATGTATTGTGATTAAATGGTTATTGTTGATGATTATTGTTGTATGATTATTGAATGATCCATGATTGCACATAAATGTATTGTGATTACTGTTAGTGATTCGTTGTTTATGATCGACAGACTTAGGGTTGCATAATGTTAAACGATAACTAGGGTCCGACGGTTCTACATGATTGTTAATGGATATGGGTTAATCTTGATCAAGAATTGAGTATGGTTGAGAGTCATAGGAATTGGTTTAGTTAGTGACTGATTTGATGGTGAAACATGTATTTGTTTCCGGATCGCACTCTAGGGGATTGTAACCGTCTGTATCTTCCCCCAGAATCATTGAGCTCGACTGAACCCCGACGAAACTAGGGGATGTTTCGTCATATATACCCCGACGAAACTTGGAGATGTTTCGTTATATATTCCGACGAAACTTGGGGATGTTTCGTCGTGCATGGTTCTGACGAAATATGTTTTTCGCCGTAGGAATAACATGATGATTTGACTTGTGGTTTAAGGTTGTTTTATAGCGGAGTCCTTGATGAATACATGGGTATATCAATTATATCAATGACTGAATGGAATGACGAGTTCCTTATAATTGAGGTGATAAATGATATGTGTAATTATGATATGTATGATTATAATAGGAATGGAAATTTGCTTCCATTATGTGAAAAACTTGAAATGCCTACTGTTGAAATTGCTTAATGAGGTGACTAGTTAAGTGTATGCATCTTGTAAACATGAGATCATGGGGTGAATCTGCTTTTGAACCGAGTGCATGTTAAGTGAATACTTGTTGATATTGGACTGATGTGTTGACTATTAAGGCTTGATTTATACATGTGCTACTTGTGCATAAATTGTGTGGTATGTGAACAAGGAATACGTGAATTAACTGTACGTGAAATGTGTGGTTTATGTGCACATGAAACTGATTGTTATCGGTAACCATGCTAGGATGTGTTTGATCGACTATTAAACAAGTAACTAATCTTACCGAGCAAACCAAGGTGAGTTCACTTCTCTCAAAATAAGCATGCGTCCGCTGGGGACAATCAAACAGACAAAACTTGTAAACAGATTTTCGTAAACCCATATCCTTGTAGGGGATATGAGGCGTTTTTCAAACACCCACATCCTTATAGGGGATGTGAGGCGGATTTCACAACGCTATCCTTGCAGGGGATATGCATCGGTTTTCAGTAAACGTTATGGTTGGATAATACACTCACTCTCTATCACTTAAGTCCCATCATTACTACCGGGTTAGTTGCTTGTAGGACAACGCGGTTATTAGTTGATAGCGCTATTAGGTTTGGCACCCTCACGACGTACCTGGATAGGACGGGCGTGAACTAATAACTTTAAATCATGACCAATGTTTGATAGAGCATTGGGGAAGGGCAAAAAGGGTCGTCTGAGGTATCGAGTTATTATCAACATAACATAACATAACATGAATCAGTAATCGGTAACGAACGGTTTAACAAATCAGTGAACACACCAGCGTTGTCTGATACACGTTTTTCTGCATGCTTACAGGCCTTTAGGTACATGTTGCTAGGACTTGCTGTCTGGGATGCTGGAGTGGTCATGGGTCAAATTACCAGGAATCACAAGACAAGTTTAATGGCTTTTATACATACGAGTTATGAACCTTAATGACGTTTGTATTATGCTTCCGCTGATTAAATGTAATGTAACGTTTTATATTAATAAATGAAAGTTATTTGAAATGTTATTATTATGAGTTCGATGTGATTGGTGGCTAGATCCTGGTATGTCACACTCCCCGGGGTGTTTCCGCAAGTGGTATTTTGGGGGTATGACAGTGTACTTTTCTATTATCGTGTCTTAGCAGGTTACCTACAGGTTAACTTTGTCATTTTATCTTTCAGGGGCTATTTTGCAATAAATTAGTATTCAAGGACTATATGTAAAACACTGAAAAATAAAAAAAGAAATATAAAAACTCCCCCTCCTCTCTCTCCTCTCTCTCTCTCTCTCATCACGTCTCTGCCAAATTTTGGCAATGTGAAACTGCTACAAGACCAGCATCACTCATCTGCAGCCTTTCCAAATTGTGCTATAAAACATTAGCACCCTTGGTTTTCACTCTGTAGAAGAGATGAGTTCAATTTGAGGAAAATTGAGCTTGAATGAAGTGGGAAACCGATATCGTATCGAATTTGACAAGTTTGATGATGGATGAGAGCTTAAAGAGCACAATTTGGACTCCAGTTGAGAATAAATTGTTCGAAAATGCTCTGGCGAAGTTCGATAACGACACACCTGATCGATGGCAGCGGGTGGCGGATATGGTTCCCGGAAAGACTGTAGCTGATGTGATGCAACAGTATAAGGAGTTGGAAGATGATGTTAGTAGTATTGAAGCAGGGTTTTATCCAAAATATAGGTATAATAATAACAATAGTATTAACATAATGCGTGAGATTCTGGCAACGCTGAATCAACTTATTTGATTTGGTTCATTTGGAAAGGCTACAGATGAGTGATGTCGGGCTTGTAGTAGTTTCACATTGTCAAAATTTAGGGGAGATGTGATGAGAGAGAGAGGGAGAGAGAGAGAGAGAGAGAGAAGAGAGAGAGGGGAGGTTGAGTTTTTATATTTCTTTTATATTTTTCAGTGTTTTACATATAGTCCCTGAATAATAATTTATTGCAAAATAGCCCCTCAAAGATAAAATGACAAACATGCCCTCATATGCAAGTCGCATAACCCTATATAACAAAAAAATCTGACTGGGTTAGGGCTAAAGGATATAACGTGTAGGATTTTGAAACGTCAAGGACAAAACTCGTCGAATTTAAAGGCAAAGGACACCGCCTGCTATTTGGTACAAACATAAAGGACAAAACTTGTAATTTACTCTTATAAAACTCTCAATTTGTTGTGCTAGTTGTTTCATCCCATAATCCACTATCACATTCCAAAACTTGAGAACTTGGTTAGCTAAAAGCACATTAGAAAATCCATCAAAATCGGGAGAATATAATATGAACGAACAACAATTAGATTTATTTAGCATATCTAATCCCCACTCAAAATTTCACTTTCGATTGACAAAAGAAAGGTTTCATAACGAAATAAACGTTAGTTATTTTTACCTGTTCCGAGTTGTCGATATGGGAAAAAGACAGGGATCGATTTAGGGCTCGTTGGGAGAGAAGGTGCCACCGAGTACTTCCACCTTAAAACCCTAGAACTGACCCTACTCCACTTCGTTCCAAAATCACAGATCATCAAGTTAGGAAGGACACCACGCTGAACCCACTGCAACTAACAGCTCAAATACAACAGTGAAGCAAAATAAACAAAATGTTTAAGTACAATAATCGTAGCGGAGAAAAGGAAGAAAAACATAACAACCACCAGCATACCGCCATGTAGCAGTTATCTGTGATTTATAATGGACGATCAGGATTAACAAAGTTACTATTCTCAAGCTTTTTGTTTTAATAGATTGACTGATTGATTTATATATAACATATATATATATATAGTGTCGGGATCAGGAGAAAATGCCTGAAAGTGTGAGAACGGTGAGAACGCATCCTGGCTCAACACGTGGCGTGCGACATAATTAGGGCGTATGGGCTTGTTTGTCATTTCCTTCCGCTTTTCACAATATTGATTTATTTTTGGGGTTTAAGATTTTTTGGCGTTAACCAAATTCAATAATTATATGGCGTTTTAATGGTTTCATTGTATTAATATTTTGGCGTTTTTGGTGTTTTGCAAATCGTATGCCATTGGAACCCCAAGGGGTCAGAATATCTCTCTGAATGGCGTTTTTCAAGGGTTTTAGACAAAATGGCCCATTTTTCTATTATTTTTATATACATTTTGTCTTTTGTGGTATCTTGGCGTTTTACAATCGGAAAATTATATTACAACCACAAGGAAAACAAATTGAAGCGAAAAAAATAAATTAAAAATCCTAATCGGATCTCTCTTCACAGTCTTCACTTTCATTAGTCTCTCTCTTCTTTAATACTACAAGAACTGACACCAAATATATGGCGTTTTATGGAAACTTAACAAACCCATCGGTTTGATTATTTTGTCTGCTCGTCTGTTGAAGTGGCTTTTGTGGATGTTTGGGGACATATATCTATAACGTGTGGGTGGGTTTTTCGCTTTGTTCTTCAACTTGATCTTCATCTTTATAATCATCCCACTCTTCAGTGTCATTGATCTCTTCTCCTCATCCAAGCCTTCTTCAAGAACAAAGAACACAAAATGACATATGATTGTCATCAGTATCTTTTTCTTGAAGATTTGTCCATCTCATACAGCAAAATTTTACTGAGTTACTCCCCTCACCTAACAATCCATTCAGTGAAACTTCACGAAGAACAATACTGAATATCCAAGAAAGCATATTAGCTATCTTAATTTTTTGGCGTTTTTACTGTGAGTGGTATTTAGTAGTATTGGGGTTTTTTTTTTTTGTTTGATCAAATGGAAGTTGCTGAGATGTATCATTTTATAGGATGTCTTCTGGCGCGTAGGTTAGGCGGTGCATTATTATAATAAAGTATTCGTCGTTTCAGTTACTGTTTGTAATTATTGTTTTGATAAGCTTTATCTCTGAAGTCTGTAACACGTCTCATCTTTCAAGTTTGGCGTTTTAGATTCTAATATAATAAATTTTCCGTCTCTTCAGATTTACTGTTTTGTAGTTATTGTTTCTAGTTACCTTTTCAAGTTTGGTTTTTATTTTTTTTTATTTTTTTTTATTTTTTGGGTTTTTATAATACTTGTCCAAAGTAATTTTATTATAGTTTGGTAGTTTTGGGGGCGTTTTATGGCTTGATGGCGTTTTGACAAGCATTTTGGCTGTGTGGCGTTTTTATTATATATGGCGTTGTTATTATATAACAATCAACTGAAAAAGAAAATAAAAAAATATATATATAAACAATTGATCTTCCAAATCTTCATTGTCACCATTCTCTTTCTTCTTTTGAAGCATCTTCACTGGCTGTTTCGACTTTCGTATTATTTATTTTGATTTTTTTTTGTTTTTGAAGTAGTTTTTTTGTTGCCGTGTGGAAGCACAAAATCTAAAATCAGCCTCTTTTTCTTGAAGATTTGTTCATCTCATGCAACAAAATATTATTGAGTTTACACCCTTCAGCCAACAATCTTGAATTTCCAATGAATGATGTTTGATTTTTTTAACTTTTTGGCGTTTTACCGAGAAAAAAGAACGCCACTAAATAAAAGCACCTTAAACCTCTAAATTTGATCATGCTAAATCAATAATATTTTGTTGTATGATGACGGACAACATTGTTAATCCTCAGTTAAGAAAGATGTCTGACAATGTTGTCTACCCCATACAGCTAAACTTTATTGAGAACAAACCTCAATAATGTCTTTGTATGTTTTGGCGTTATAAATTGGATGGAAGTTGAAGATAAAGTCAATAAGATTTTACTCAATGAAATGGACAATATCCTCACTTAAAGATTTTGTCCATCACATTGAGCGAAACCTTACCGACAACCAAACTGAATTTCAAATAAACGTTTTGGTTTAGAGGATATTTGATGTTTGGATTTTTTGGCGTTTCTAAGACGAATGGTATATATTAAATATGGCGTTTGGGTTTTTGTGTGTTTTAATGGAAAGTCTGAGATGTTGTATATATAGGATGTTTTTTGGCGGTTTTTTTAGGCGGGATTTTATTATAATTAAGTTTTGCGTTTTATATCTAATGGCGTTTTTAGATTAGGATGGTGTGTGCTATTGTAGGCTAATGGGGTAATTTTAATGGTGTTTTATTTCATGAGATGCCGTTTTGTGTAGAGAAGTCAAAAGACTTTTTTACCATTAATGAAGAGCGGCACAATAATAAAAGTGATGTTATTTACGAAAACGCTACCGCGTCATCTAGTCCATAGATTGTTTTAATCTGACGATCCATAACCGTTCTCTCCGTTCTCACACTTTTCACCGTTTTCTCTAAATCCTGACCCTATATATATATATATATATATATATATATATATATTATATAAAAGAAACCTATAGAGGACACTTGTCACTCCCTGATTTCTTCTCACTTGATTTTTCCCGCCTTTTTTCACACACTCTCTCAACCTTTTTAGATTTTATTTTTGGATACCCAATTAACAAAACAAATACCTAACCTTTCATTATAACTTTCCTAATACCATTATCTTCCATTCTCTCTCTAATCTTATCCTGCAATCTTCCTCTTAGACGACTTCGATCATTGCAACATCATCTTCTTGAAGATCTGATCATCTAATTGACGGTAACTACTTCCGTTACATAATAGATTCTTTAATTTATTTTTTCTTTTTTGTAATTTTGTATGTCTTCTGTGTTTTGATTGCTTGGAAAATCAGTTAGGAGATAAACACCAATTCCGTTAAACAAGTGAATGATTGTAGTTTGGTATTCTTATTTTTGTTAGTTATTTTTAATTTTTTCATTCGATTGCTGTTTTTACTCTGTATTAATCTCAAGTGAATGTTTTTTGATGTCTTTAAATGTGCTATTCCTACAAATAATCTTTTTGTACCTTTGATTTTCATCGTATATTTGTTTTAGGTTTTGATCGTTTGATGATTCTTTCAGATATTCAATGTTGACATTAAAAATAGAGATCTTTAGTTACGTTTTATAAAATAATTATGTTTTATTTTTATTTTTATATGTTTGTTGAGTTGTTGAAAAAGGTTTGATTTTTTATTTACTCGAAATATGCTATTAGACATTCATGTTGTATGTTTTGATTTTATGATGGTGAAAATCTTTGGTTGATGTTTCTTTTCTTGATCCTAGGGTTTTTGCATCTTCTATCATCCCTTCTAATGTTCTAATACCGATGTTTAAATGCTTCTGTCGCTATCCTCCGATCAACTTGGTTAAAAATTTCCACTCGTGTGCGAGATTAATCTACACTTTCTTTGTATGTTTTTTTTCTTTCTTAGATCTTTTCTTTTTATATTTGTTTGATATCATAGATAAAATTAGGGGTTTTGTTTCATTCTTAATTTATTAGTTTAGTGTTTTAGATAGTTAGCCGAAGATGGTTAATCGTTGTTAATGATTTGAAGATCTGCACTTTTTGTAAACCACTCGCAGACATCCGGGTTTCTCTATTTTCATTATTTATATGATGGGTCTTTCTTGAATTGGAGATATGCTCTTTGTTTTTCAACCGATTTCATTAGGTACGATCTCTATTCATGCATATACGCGTTTTGTACCCTTATATATAATTGTTACTTTTCATTGTTCATATTGATTCTTTACAATCAATTGTTTTCCATGCCCTTACTTCGTATGTTTTTTAACTTGAAAATTGCAGGTATGTGTTTGTTTTTTAGTGTTTTTTTTATTGCAGTCTAAGGGTTCGTAAAAATGTCTATGCGAGTGTTTTGTTGTTGATTAAGGTGGAAGGGGCAAAGTTTGTGTTTGAATCAAAGACTAGCTTTCGGTGTTGTCTTCGCATGAATGGAAGACGAATCTCGTGACCCCACTTTCATTTTCGGATTACGTCATGCTGAGGCTCGGTTTAATCACTCATTAGCGACACTCGGAGTTTGTTAGGAGGTCTGAAAGAATTGTTCTTGGTATGATTAATGGTAAGCTTTTGTGATATTTTCTATTAAAATAGATGTTCTTCTAGGATGCCTCTATTAGTATCTTTTTCAAATCTAGACAAATTGTACAATGTTTCTTTTATATTGTGAAATTTAACCAGTTTTTACTTAACTATAGTTTTTCATTAACAATTTATTAAGAACACTGACAAGAGGATGGGGAAGGTTTTGAACATCCTACTGTTTCAAAATAGGAAAAGGTCATTTTTTTCTTTCTCTTATTTTTGCTTGGTCATTTTAATAAATCCTACATGGGAGTTTGTTTCGTTCTTTGTTTATTGGAAGATTGAAAATGGGTAATTTAGGTAGGTACATTGTAGAAAAGGAGGAGAAAAGTAAGACGTGTTGCAACAATGAAAAGGAGGATGAAAGTAATACGTGTTGTAACTCCTCATGCTCATAAACACCCGAGGCTTTTTAAAACCATTGGATATTTTGTTCGGATCAGTGACCTTGATTGCAGCTTGATATGCAACCTCAAGTTATTTATTACTCAGATCAGTGATCAAGTAAGACCGTAGTATATATATCTTTTGAATTATGTTGTTTAATTAACTATTTCTGGCATAACTATCAATTATAAATGAGTTTTTATTTTTTATTTTTAGGAGAGACCTGCATATAAAGTTTTAAGAGTACCCTGCGTTCAAGCACTAGGACATGTATTGTTCATACAACTTTTTTAATAGAGCTTAGACATCCTTAGATTTATTCGTTGTAATGTACTAAAGGTGGAAATGTTGACCATTAAGAATTGGTCAATCTGAGTAGTGTTTTATCTTAAGAATCATCAAATAATATATTTTCGTGTAAATGGGTCACATTAGGTTTTACATAAATCTCTAAATTTTATTAGTTGCATAAGCCACATTTTCTATTTTTCTATTACAAGTCGTTAAAGAGCCTCTTCTATCTCCAAGTAGCTATCGTTGTTTGTGCCAAGAACACTATATGTCTGCAATGTCGTACAGACCCGGCATATGGGTCAACCCAACCTTGCCTGGCCCTTTTTGACATGCTATTCAACACACCCATAGTAGAGGATGTTTGTTGATTCTCTCGACAGTTTCCACATAAACACAAGTACAACTACTTAATGATTCTAGGATTTTCAATGAGCGAGGTAACTAATGCAGGTTAGAACTGACTTGGCTACTTTGTTCAATATCCCTACGTTGCATATGATCGGGGGTATATGAAATTACTCACCTAAAATATTTTGGTTGCATAATGGATATATTGTTAATAGATATATAGGCTTCCATTCTTTTTAATTATATTTGAATTTATATAAAATAATCAAAATTATATTTATAAGCACAAAACATATGAAAGGATGTTTGTTCCACATCTTAAACACAAACCCTATGAATTTTTTTTTATTATTCATAGAATGTTGTCACTTGTAGGAAAAGAACATACATGATTGGTGATGCAAGTCAAGTGTTTCATCAACGAACTTACAGGAAAAGACAAGGTATATGATATGTTTAATGAAGTAATATGGTTTTAGAAAGTGTATTTGACTGTTAATTATTGAAACAAATGTTTTGTTTTGCATAGTGACTTGAACCATGCATGATTACTAATAAGACAACCAATGTGGTGTCAAGATTTTTATACTAGATAAAGACGGAAATGTTACAACTAAGAAAACAAATATTTTGTTTTGCATAGTGACTTGAATCATGTATGATTACTAATAAGACAACCAATGTGGTGTCAAGATATTTATACTAGATAAAGACGAAAATGTTACAAATAAGAAAACCAATGTGGTCTACAAAGAAAACTTTAGTGAAATTTGTGTGATTTATTATTTATTTCTTCCAATGTATTAGTTTTTTAAACGATCTAAAATGTCAAGAAATAAATATTATTCTTATTTGTGAAACCGCGTGTTAACATGGGCAATAACCTAGTTATATTATAATATAATTATAATTAGAGTAAACTGCCATTTTGGTCCCTGTAGTTTGAGCACTTTTGCCATTTTAGTTCAAATTTCAAACTTTTTACATCTGGGTCCCTGTGGTTTGCATTTTGTTGCCATTTTAGTCCAAAATCCAAAACCCCCCCTTTTTTGACTGTTGAAAGCTCCCTATTTTGTCTTCTTGTTCAGGGGCAAATTGGTCATTTTATAAGTTATTATAACAAATAAAAAAAACCTAAAAAATACATCTCTCTCTATAAAGTCTCTGCACACTCTCTTTCTCTCTCTAAACAAAATCTGACTCTCTCTCTTCTCTCTCTCAATAACACCGCTCGATCCAGATCCAGGAAATCTAACACCACAACTTTTGTTTTTGATTCAGATCGATATTCATTCGATGAACAACAACAACAAAACATGGACGAAGAAAGCGGTGTTTCTCTCTCTAGGTTTTGACATTTTTGAGAGGTTTCTCTCTCTAGATTGGGGGTTTTGAGTACGGGGAACAACCGTCGCCGCCTGAGGCGGCGCTGCCTTTGTCTTCGCCGGAACTGAATGAGAGAGAGAGAACAGGGGTGCCAGAGCTGATATCGAGAGTGATAGATCAAGGGGGTCTGTGGGTGTTTAGGGTTTTGAGGAGGTGAAGATAAGCAGAGAAAGAGATGGCACTGTAGGTGTTTAGCTGGGAAAAACGACTGGTGCGGGATGAATCTCTGTGATCTCGGTGACAATGATGATGATGATTCCATGATCATCTACGGATGAAGAGTTCTGGGTGAGAGAGAGAGAAGAAGATGAAGAGTTCTGGGTGAGAGAGAGAAGAAGATGAAGTTCTGGGATGTTGAAGTTTTGGGTGAGAGAGATGTCTGTATGTGGACTAACCATAAGCGTAATTATCTAAACTAATAATTTGCTATGAAATGTATCTTTGTTTGCGATTTAATCGTAACGAATTTACCTCAACAATTTCAGTTTTAGTGAAGTTATATGCACTGAAATGTCTATTTGTTTGTGAGTTATTGTAGAATTGTGTTGTTTCAATTGCTGATTCGGATTACTTTTATGTGATTCAGTGGAATTTGTGACGAAATTACCTCGATATCTTCAGATTCAATGAAGTTAATATGCACTGAAATGTCTGTTTGTTTGAAAAAGGGTTGAAGATGATGATGTAATTAGGAAGGGGGTGTGGGTGTGGGTGTGGGTGTGGGTGTGACTGTTGGATGGGACGACGTCGGAGTGGCGGTGGTGGTGGTGCTATAGAGAGAGAGAGAGAAGAGAGAGAGAGAGAGAGAGCTGATTATTTTGATCTGGGTTTTATTGCTAAAAAAATGAAATTTAAAAAATGACCAAAATGCCCCTGCACTAAAGGACAAAATAATCAGTTTTCAACAGTCAAAATAGAGGGTTTTTGGATTTTGGACTAAAATGGCAACAAAAAGCAAACCACAGGGACCCAGATGTAAAAAGTTTGAGATTTGGACTAAAATGGCAAAAGTGCCCAAACCACATGGACCAAAATGGCAGTTTACTCTTATAATTATAATTCTCACGGTGATGTCTCACAGTGCGCTGCGACAGAAATTTGTTTTTCTTTTATATCATAAATAATCTATTTCACTTTCTTTCTAATATGACTTTCCAGAAATCATATTTTGTATCACAAATAATCTATTTAACTTTCTTTCTAATATGCATTTCCAGAAATATGAATCATGATTAAGTTAACCTTTCTACTCGGGGCCGTCTCGGAAAATCTTCGAAAATCTGTGGGCCATATGCGAAAATAAAATACGGGCCTCTAAAATATAAACTTTTTAAAAAGAATAAAAAAAAGTTTTTAATATATGAAAATGAATTAAAAATTTGTGGAATCACCCGCATGTTGCGGCGAACTGCTTTTTTAAGTGGAAACGTAGATAAAAAAGCACATCACACACGCATTTGGACAACGAAACGTAGAAAGAAAACACGTTGTAATGGTAAATTAAGAAAATATAGAATAGTTACGTCGTAACTTTAAAAATCGATATTTACGATCATGTAAAACCATCGTAACATATCCAAATTCATTTAGAAAATACACAGAGTTGAAAGAGAAAAATAAAACACAATAAGACTTTTTTTCATAAAAAAATGGAACTAAAACTAATTGTAAATTGAATAATATTTTAAGAAATTAACATAAATAATCATTTTTAAACTAGATTTGGGAAGTAACTATGATTCCCATTTTGATTTAATGTAACATGATAAAATTAGTCAATTAATGTCATTTGAATTTAATGTATAACAACCATAAAGGAAAAAAAACAACTAAAAATGAAACTACCAAGATTAGAACCCAATGTTTGCTTACTAATAAAGTGACATGGGAACCACTAGACCATCCACCTTACCATGTCATTTTCCAATTCAGTACATATATATTCTAAGTTCTACAACGTAAGTTTATTAAAAAAAATTTTGGGCCCCCCGAGGGTTTGGGACTTTGGGCCTTGAGCCGTCGCCAACCCCGTACCCCTCCGGGCCGGCCCTACTACTTTATCCCACTTTCTTTCTAACCATCCTTTTCGAAACTCCTTCTGAAGAAACACGGATTCACCACCGGGATGATTAGTCCGCTTTCTCCATGAGGGTGAAGAATCACATCTTGTTCTTCCTCTTGAACCTAGATCTGCAATGGAGAAGAGAAGAAAGTGGGGCTGTAGAGATTGCCGGTAGGAGAAGATTCTCCTGTTTCCAGCTACAAAAAGTGTGGCGGCTCCATATGCTTTCCCCTATTCAAGAGGTGAAGACCTCTTTATATAGAGGGATATGGGCCTCCCCTAACCTCAATGGGCCAGGCCCAGTTAGGGGTTATCTCTACAAGCCCCGACCCAAAGTAGTGTAAACTACATCGCGTTGGGCCTCGCGGTTGGGTTAGTAGCAACAATAATAAATAATTAATATAAAAGCAATACGTAACGGCAATCCGACCGCTCGGGTCGGGTTTAGTACCGTACCCCATCAAGTCCCCCAGTCTAGTGCTGCTCCCGCGTGCAAGCGTGGTAGGAGTACTAGACTTGTTAGGAGTGCTCGAAAGTAAAGATTGAGTTTTAGGCTTACCTGTCGCCCAGGTGCGGGAAAGTTGTTGGCCATGCTTGTTGCGTCTGTCTTTTACTGTGAATAGAGGTAATGGAATAATGAATATCTCCTGAATTGTTCATCGTGGAAATTGATTGGGCAAACCTGGCGTACGCTGTTTGATTGCGGGCCGTTGCTATTGGCGCATTGCCATGAACTTGTCAAGGTTGCGCGTACGTAACTAGTTTTAGGTTTATTAGTTGGGTTTATGTTTCGACCATAAGGGTTGATCTTCTTAATCCTTCTTGAGCTTAGCTATGGTCCTTCCTGTGTATGAAGGACCATATCTTTAGTCAGAGTAGTTTAGGAGGAGATGGGTTGATGGGCCTTGGTCCCGAAGACGACGACAAGGAATATCCGCTCTGCCCCTTTGGTGCCAACCGCTGGTGTCTTCTAGAAGATCTTTGGTGCTGGCGCACCCTGATTGGAGCCACGTAGGCGTCCTTGCGCGGCCTTTGGTGTGTGTCCAACCAGCCGGCGCAAGGTTTAGGGACTGAGGGCCTTCATTCAGGATGCTAAGTGCTGAATCTGATCTTCAATCCTGTTTGAACCTCGCGCGCGGATTAGGTTTCGTCTAAGCAGTCCGCGCGTGGTCTGTAGAAGTCTGTAGATTAGTTTGATTAACGTATAAGGAGTATGGTCCTGCATGCGACCTGATTGGTCAGCGCGGCTTTTTGGGACCATAACCCTTCAAGTCCCCCCAGTCCAGTGTTGCTTCCATGCGCGAAGTAAATGGTTGGAGCTCTGGACTCAGAAAAAGAAAAAAAAGAAAGTGTGTTGGTCTGTAAAGCATTTGTTAGGTCATGGTAGCCGGCGCGCGTGTAAGTGTTTGTCAATTACTACGGCGCGGCCACCAGGCTTGCTTACTGATAGGTGTTGCTTCTGGGGGTTGGCGCGAGTGATCATCGACTGATGATGCATGCGGCGCAACCCTTGCTAGCTTCAGTATGAAGTCTCGTTGTAAGTTTAAGCGGGAAATTCTTGGAATTTTGAATTCTGACAGGTTGGTGCAAATGTCGTTGATGGTGACCCTGGAGTTGACTACTGACACGACGATCATCATGCTGACACTGACGGTTCGTCTTTTGTCAGGCGAGTGAGGCCGAACTCTAGCAGTGTGCACACAGTCGTGTGGCTACTGTAAAATATTCACCCTATGGTGTGACTTATGTTGGTTAGCGCAAGGTGCGCGCGTCTCTTAAGCCATGAAGCGTATGTATTTATAGTGTTTGAATCTTTGTAAACTGCTGTCTACAATAGTTGCACGTGTTAATCCACTTTGAAAAGGTATCGCGAATGAGAATTGGCATAAAGTTGCGTCAGGAATAATGAACTGGAGATCCGAGCCTGCGCTAATCCTCTGGTGTGACATAACAACAATGTGGCATGACGCAAGGAGATGTGGCTTGTCTTGAAGATTGTAGGTGTAAGCGAAACTTTATTTCAGCCAATGCGTTTTTGCGTATACCCAAAGTGGTGCGTGCATTTGTAGCACAGTTTACGTTTTGTAAGCGTTTTCACATATGGCTAAGCATGCGCACACGGGCGACACGCACGCTCGTATGTAAAGCAGCAGGGTCGCGTGAAGATTAGTGTGCTTATGTGCAGCAGCAAGGCTCACATGGAGGCTGAGATGATCGTATGTAGGACAACAGACTCGTATGGAGATCGACGTGTTGGTATGTAAAAGAGCTTGTGCGCCTGGCGACTTATGTGCTCGTAAGTAATGGAATATGCACGCGAGGTGACTAACGTGAACGTAAGTGAAAGAGCATGCGCCAGCCAGCGACTTACGTGCTCATATGTAAGAGAGCATGCGCCCGCCGGCGACTTACGTGCTCCTATGTAAGAGAGCATGCGCCAGCCGGCGACTTACGTGCTCATATGTAAGAGAGCATGCGCCAGCCGGTGACTTACGTGCTCATATGTAAGAGAGCATGCGCCCGCCGGCGACTTACGTGCTCCTATGTAAGAGAGCATGCGCCAGCCGGCGACTTACGTGCTCATATGTAAGAGAGCATGCGCTCATATGTAAGAGAGCATGCGCCAGCCGGCGACTTACGTGCTCATGTGTGAAGACGCTTTTTAGGCTTTCATCGGTGTGCATGAGGGTCGCTCGCTGCGTTTCACCGATTGAATGTATTGCCTATCCTGCAAATAAGTTGACATGGTAAATTGTAATAAAGAGTGATGTGGAAAGCGTTATACCAAAACTTCATCCTTAGGAGGTGTTTGCTCTATGCATCCGTATTCCGCGAAATGTGAAAGCAATTTTGACCCCCGAAATGGTGTTGCACCATGTTAGTCTCTCAATTTATTGCCATTAAATAAAATGTTAGTAACATTAAACTTGAATAATAATACTAAGCAATGATACTTAGTATGTGTCGCAAATATCGCAAGATTAGTAGTCATTAAGATGGTGAACTATTAACCGTGTCTTTGAATAATTTCATTTGCTAGACGTTAGCCAACTTCTTGTTATTGAAAGGAGTATGTAACACCGGCTTTCAAAATAATTCAAGTGCTCCCAGGCCAGTAAATATGTGTATTGTCTATATATTAATCCAAATGAATATATGCCCCTTCATGTTTAAAATTCATGCGCAAACTGTTGGAGTATACAAAAAGGTGCCGAAGTCATGGCACTTAAAATTAATATAAGTGTCGCTTGAGCTTTTGGGCTATTCACGAGAAATATTATAAATTGTGATGGCAAGGAGAAAGCTTCGTTTTGTATTATGTCCAAAAATTTATTTGTTGTATGATAATAAATAAATCTTCTGAGATATTCTATGTGCCCATAGTTCTTATATGACAAAATAATGGCTCCCTTATATTTGTCCATGACAAAATGTGTCTGCTACTACGAGATTAAAAATGTCCTTGTATAATATTTAAAGGGGGTCATTTGTGTGAAAAGTAAAAGATTTGTGGGGCAAGCTTCAAAAACTCGTGAACCCCAAGATGAGTACAGACACCTTTTAATTCTCCATAAATGCCTTTACTTTATTTTATTTGTCTGTCAATCAAAGGTGGTGTAGTTCGAATCCATCTACATGTAGTATTTCATTTAAAAGGTCTAGTTGTACTAAAGGCACATGCAACCTATCAACTGTTCATGTCAGAAAGTCAACAACCCCCCCCCCCTTTTTATATAAAAAAAGCATATTGAGTTGTTTTAAAGATAACCATGTGAACATAACTTGTGAGTGGCGTGGTTGTTTTCACCATTTCAAAAAGTGATTCCCATGAAAACCCATGTGGGAATCCGTTTAAAACTGGAGGCAAGAAAGTTAGATGTAAAGTATGTATAGCGTGCGAGCTATAAACCAAGACAGCAATTGGCCGACAATCTCTTTTAATGAATCTGTTAATAACTTTCAATACTTCACATGCAATCTAATAAGAACTGACAATTTTCACGTGACAAATGAATTTCAAAGATATAGTTTGAATTGAATTGATTGGACCTCCTCTTCCCAAACTGATCAAAACTTTGAACTTATGAGACATCACATGTGATACTGACACAAGCTTATTAATGAGCTGTTTAATAATTTTGACACCTGGAATGATTATCAACTCGTGCGAGTGCGAGCCGGTGGAGCTTGCTTACTATGCGTGGAGTGTAAAAGCATGTACGTCGCGCGAGTAGTGCAGCTTGTTCACTATGCGCGGGGTGTAAAAGCATGTACGTCGCGCGAGTAGTGAAGCTTGTTCACTATGCGCGAGGTGTAAAAGCATGTACGTCGCGCGAGTAGTGAAGCTTGTTCACTATGCGCGAGATGCATGGTATGTATTGTCACACCCCCAAAATCCACCTGCGGAGTACTACCGCTTGGAGGCGTGACTGACCAGGATCCAGCCACCAATCATATTGAACAAGCAAACACATAGTTATAAAAGTTCAACCAATACAATTGGTGTTCAACAAAACATAGTTAAGTTGCAAGCGGAAGCATAAGTCTTAAATCAAAACATAAGTTTAATTGTTTCAAGGTTTAACATGGCACACAGTCGTCCATGTCCCACAACGATCCTCCTCCATGCAAGCTCCAGCTAAGAACCTAAGGACCTGCAAAGCATGTAGTAACGAGTCAACAACAAGTTGAGTGAGTTCACGGTTGGGTGTTCGTTTTAAGTAGTTTCGAAAACAGTTCCTTTAGCTGGCATCCTGCCATGGGGGTTACCCCATAGATAAAAACGTGACTTGTTTATTCCCGGTTACTCTGGCAATCCAGCCGTGGGGGCTACCCCGTGTTAGTTATCTGGCATTTCGGCCGTGGGGGCTACCCCATGTATACACTAGACTCGTTACCATATCGACTGCTGACTGTAGTCATGTTTAAGTGCCCTGAAACTGTCAATGTCTATCATCATTGACGTGCCCCAGATCCATTAGTTCACGCCCGTCCTCTGCGGCACGGTGTGAGGTTTGTCAGACCTAAATAGCGCTATCTAACTAATGACCCGCTCGCCATTGGCCCGGCGATTAAGTCGATATAAAAAGGAGGGACTTCGTGATAGAGTTTTGGTCTAGTACGAGTTATCTGTCCGTGCGGACGAGGAATTTACATTCCTGAACCTTTGCTGTCCTACCCAAGGAGGACGAGGAACCCATGTTCCTTAACCCCAATTCCCGACCCCTGGGAATCCCATGCTTTGTAGAGGGTGTGAACTCACCTTGGTTTGCTCGGTAGGTACACAGAAAAGTCAGTCAAGCGATATTGGGTCAACCGCGTCCTAACATAGTTGTATCATACAAGTCAGGTTCGTATCCAAGTTGTGCACGTATGTTCTCCACGTATTGTACTCAAGTAATAATCATGGCATACATGTATAAACATGGCAGTTTGCAAATAATGCCTACGGGTTGAACAGTAGTATATAAATAAACAAAGCCCAAGGTCCGGCCCATCAACTAAGCCCGTAATACAGTAAGTCTGATTCGGTGTATGTGTACGTGGTCCCGAGTCGAGACTAGAGATCTCGAGTCGAGACTGTGCGGTTTCGAGTCATTCATGCATTAGTCGAGACAGGCGGTCTCGAGTCGCAACCGGACTCGCAATCATGGTCTCGGTTCATGCTGTTTTGGTCTCGAGTCGCAACCGGACTCGTAACTGTGGTTTCGAGTCATAAGGTTTGTGTGCTGATCACGTGTGGTTTCGAGTCGCAACCAGGTGTTTGCGACTCGCAACCGATGTCGCAACCGGGGGATTTCGACTCATCATGCGGTGGTCTCGAGTCACAACCGAAGGTCTCGAGTCGCAACCGAAGGTCTCGACTGGACATAAGCTGATTCTGCACAGTGTACTATCCAATTGGATTTTGATTTCATGCAACATTATGTACTACCCTCATAAACATGTTTATTTGTCTAACCCTAACCAAAAACGGATCAAACACATAAATTTCAAATATTCATATCATGTTCATATGATATTCAACAAGTTCTTCATACATTCATCATGTTCATCAAACACAAACAGCCCTTATTTAAACACATTTTGCATTTTTCGGACAAGAGTTATATTATCTAAACTAGATATCAAGCTCATATTGCAAACCAAGCATTTGTTCTATATCCTCATGAATCGGATAATCATTATCATTCTTTTATCATACAAAATTTATATCTCTACCAAAGATATCAAGTTCATTATAAGGGTCGTAACTAAGCATGTATCGTTTAATCACCAAGAGCTCATTAGATCCACAAACACCTTTGTCATATTCAAACAATAGTCATGGTGCACATCATCACATAATCAATACCCTAATCATGTATGAAACTTAACAAGCACACATATTGTCATATGATTTCATCATG